>CBVK0100190709.1:0-20482 GCA_900067695.1 Picea abies | reverse complement strand
TCAACCACAACAATCCACTTAACATTAGGCAGGAATTCACTTCGATGTGACAAAATGGTGTACTATAATTAATGTTTAGCATAGACAATTGCCACATTATATCTTGTTGCAGTGGATGTGTTATTTCACTCCTTTTGGATTTATTGAAAATAGGTTTGCACTGATGCCTTTTTATGACTTTCCATCTTGATGCATTCAATTTCATATTTTTGTTTTCTTTATTTTATTTCAGAAGTAATAGTATTGGTCATGATTCATCTCATAGTAGAGTAGAGTGAATATTTTGAAGTTGATGAGCAATTAAGAGAAAAATCTAGACAACTTTATAACAGCGTGCATATACATGACAATGTAGATGATTATGATGGCTGCATTGAAATTGACCTCCTGTACTAAATCATCGAAAGGGGGTGCTAATGGTTTGGTTTTTAAGTCAAAAGGTTAGCAGAAAAATTTCACAATTAAATTTTAACCAAAGCTCTACTATCAATAACACTATGGACCAACAATGACTCCAATCAAAACCATTAGAATGCTTGAATCTTGAAATGGTATTCTATTTAAGTGTCCTGTGATTATTATTGGATCCAAATAATTTTATTTGGTGAGCAGAAAGCCCCTATAGTTTTGGTTTATCCATATATGCATATTTACCCCAAATAGTGAGCTTTATGGATAACAATAACAATTCCAGAGTTCAAAGGTTGCTCTTCACAATGCTTCAAGTCTGTTTGCCTCTTCTAGCTCAATTGAATGTTCATTGAAATCAATATCATTATGGGAGAACATCCTTAGACAACTGTGATGTCCTGCAGGTTCAACAAACTGTTCTTCTCTTTCCTTTGTAGAAATATGCTTAGCCTTGCCTTTTCCTTTATCTTTCTTGGCAATTTGAATGGGCAAGGGATCTCTAAAAATAGGGGCAATATGCTAAGAACCAAAATGAACAACAATCCTGTCATAACACAAAAATGAGGCATTACTTAGATTATTCATTAATCAACTTCCTTCATTAGCAGGCCTAGATGAAGAAGTTTCATTCTGGTGGTTTCTCATCTAAACTGCTATTGTTGTTGGGGTCTGTGCTATATGCACAAGGCTCCCAAACAATTTTGGTTGTTGGTGCCAGAGAATAATTTGTTGTGCACATTATCACATAATTACTATATTCTGTCATTGGGGTTTGAGGATTATATTACATGCATGCAAATGCCAAATGGTTAATATAATTGAATTGATGAGTAGATGCTCATAGGCATTGGGTCATATCACAAGCATGCACTTGCATTCACAATTGGAATTTTGTTGTCGACTTTCCAATCTTGAAGCCAACCTTGTGGACAAGTTCCAAGAAAGGGTGAACTGAAAAATTCCATGCCAGCAAATTCTCCGAATCAAATGCTTGAAGTGGTCCCTCTTAGGAAATCCTAAACAAAGAGAAAAATCCAAAAACCCTAGATCCACAATCCTTAGGGAAATGCCTTTAGCCATAATCTTTTGATCAGATGTAAAGAAGATGATTAGAAACCCTGGTTCACAAAAACTTGGTGATACCCATAGGCTAAAAGAATAAGTCACTTGTATAAGAGATCAATAGCTCATGTTGATGTTACAAACAAGTCTTGAGTCTGTATTTATACTCAACCCAAGATGTATGGTGTCCTTTCCAAGAGGAGTTATGGGCTCACATAATGACAAGATGGGTCTTAACTGGTTAGGAATATAATAAATGAGTGTTGAGCCCAACCCTAGAAACACACTAAAATGATTACAAAGTGAGGGCCACTCTGTGCAGGTAGATATCTATTATAGACTTGGCTTTTGTAGATGTCCTCTGTCCTGGGGATGATCTCTTATTTATTGATTAGGCTTTTGAATTAGAGTGGCTCTGTGCTAGAAGACTTATTACAAGGAACCATCGTTGAACTGTTGCAACCTATATTGCAGGTCTTTTTGAAGCATACATACTTTGATTCAACAAGTTATTCATCTAATCAACCTATTATGGGAAGAGGATATGTTTTCTACTATATTATGATCTTCAGTGTTTTGTGTTCTTAAATATAAGTTCACTTATGTTTCTTGGACATTCAGGTCATTGACTTGATTGTAATTAATGGTCTAGATTATCTGGGCCTACTTCTTGAAGCAAAGCGCTATGCAGAGGATCTCAAGCATGCATATTTTTTTCCTTATAAATCTACAAAGATGTTCTATAAAGGATTGTATAACTCAATGAAAAAATCATCAATTCTAATTGTTCTATCAATGTTATGGAAATGAGCATTATCACTTTGTTTTGTGTCTGTTGTTAGATTCACTGAACAATTTAGCAGCATCACATGTTTTTCTTTCCTGTTTATTTGAAATTTCTGTGTTAAATGCCAAACTTCACCTTGAATATTGATTTCTTTACTAAAATATGTAACATTATTTGAGAGAGCATTAATATGCTCCAAGGGTGGGAGAAAGACAATGTTGTTTTGACTTCGTAAATGTTCCATTTTCACAGTCATTGCAAAAGTCCATGAGAATGAACACCAGGAATTCTGTCCCATCGAACAAAGTCCTGGAAGAAGTAGCAAGTCATCATATTTTCTGTTAAGTATTATGTTTTTTAAGGTTGTTGTAATTCTAGGTTTATATTGCAGACTATATATCATCAAGAAATATTGGGAAATATTGTCTAAAGATATAGATAGGCTCTGTAATAGGTATGTTACTATGTCGTTGGCACTATTTTTTTCTCAAAAAAAATTGAAACAGAACTGTGATGTAAATTTGCTACTGGCACTGCCAGAGCTTTGATCAATATAAAATTCCCCAGTTATGGTTTAAAAAAAATATCATAGGGGAATTTAAAGCAGACTTTGAAATTTGAAGAAACTTGAACTCCAACCTTCAAATGTGGCAAACCCTGTGACTGAGGTTTAAAGACCACAATGTTAGTGCTACTTGGTTGCTCAAAAGGTATCTCCCCATAGCCTGGTGCACTCAAGAAGACCTGCATCGATCTCGGTGCAACAATGTATGATGGAACATGCAAAGAAGCCTCTTGGAAGCATACAACAGTTATGTGACAGTGGTAGAGTGCACTGGGCAGTCATGTGAAAATCATAGAGGGTGCAGGGCAGTTATGTGACAATGGAAAAGGCTGCTGGGCTATTTCCTGTTCTTGCTATTTGCTTTAATGAACATGTTTTTTGTTTAGAAAGTGTTGTTCATAGTTCAATTTAGAACAATTAAGAATTAGAGTTGTTTTATGTTTAGCATAATTTTCTGAATTTGGAAAATCACTTGAGAGAGTTCTTCCAAGATTAGATGGGGCACTTTTTCTAGGCTAGAGGACACATGCATTTATGTAATTTGTCTTCTCCATGTTGGGCACTCCATTTAAGGGTTCCTCTCATGCAATTTTGGTGTGCCCCTCTAGAGATCTTTAGGATTTTCTATATTAGGAAGCCCTTCATGTTGGCTAGGCACTTTGTTTTAAGAAGCTAGGGTTAGAAGGTGGTCCACAGAGATGGTTCTATTGTTGTAAAAAAACTAGACATCTTGTCCTATAAAAGCAAGGCAGAGTGTGTGGTGGGTTGATTCTAGTTTTGAGTTACTGCATGTATTTCTTACAGTTAATAGAAGCAGATGTGATTGAAAGTTCAGATTTTATCAGAGTGATGTGTTTGCGGAACTAGTATTCAGAATCTACTGTTTTGATCAGTGTTTACATTTTTAGTTGCCTAGGTTGTTAGGGCTTGTATTTCTGAGTGCAGATCTGTTTACCACGATCTAAAACTTCTAACAAGAGCACATGAAAATCCTAGATCATTACAAGAGATATGTCTGGAAGAGAAGGGGTAACTACAAATCAAAGAGAGTAGCAGACTTCTAAATAGTATTCAGGGGCTTGTCAAGATAGGTTGTCAAAAATATATAGAGATATATAACATACATGACCAAAAAAAATTGCACATTATACTGTTAAGATCGAAAACTGGAAACAAAGAACAATAGATTGTGCAAACTATAATTGTCATCAAAAGAATATTTTAGAATCCTTTTCGAGTTTAGAGCTAATTATAATTTTTATCCTTCATTTGTTTTTGGAGTATTTCTTGATATTTATTGTGCACTGCTTCATAGGTTACAACAAGGAACGACCCATCTGGGGATTCATCTTCCCCGTGAGAAACAATCAGCAAAATGGATCCTAAGAGGATCATGTATGCATAAAGAATCAAGGAGCATTGTGTATGGATAAAGAATCCTAAAAAGGTTGGGCACAGATTCAACTCTGAATTTAAAAGGATATGTAATAACTGGTGTCAATACTTTATACTTTATTCATCCAATGGTTTGTAGTTATATATTGGCAGCAATGCATAACCATCATTTTATCCTTAAAAAATTGGCTTTGGATAACAAGAAGAACAAGTTAACTGTCATTGATAATTTCTCTATTTTCTTTTGAAGGGGATAGAAGATCAACATATTTTACAAAGGTTGCCATGTTGTAACAAGAACAATCAACTAGTACTATGATGCTTCTGTATTAGTGAACATCTCTCTCCTTTGTTGCCATTGCAGAGGTCCATATGATATGCAAAGTTATTTTTGCTATGCAATAAATGTCATGTTCAATCAAAAAGCATCATTTATAGATATACCTGAAAATAGGTAAAGTTGACCCTGCACCCTTTGAGAATGAAAAATTCATTGCACAACATCTTGAAGAAAAAAATTCTTCTTTTCCAATGGCGAAACAAACATGCAATTGAAATATACATTATATCTGTTTCTCTTCCTAGGTGTACTTCTAATAGAGATTCAAACAGTTCAACAACAATATAATGTAAAGGATAGTAATAAATGTCTGGAGCAAACTCCAATTAGAAGACCATGCCATCTCTGCATCCTTAATTCTATGGTCTATTAGTGGAAATAAAATCACAAATTTTATCAGTGGGTCTTATGACCCATATCTAAATGGAATAAGCATATCTAAGGAATAGGAAACATAATCACAATACTTATCGGTGGGTTTGGGTAATGAGATCTAACTGAAAGTAATGTTCTTGAAAATAGTATCCAAGATACACCTCTGCTTTATCAGAGCATCTTTCCCTTAACATACTGCTGACATCTTCAATGTGTTTCTAGAATCCTTTTAACTCAGATGTTTTCTACAATAGATAACAGTTTTCATATAGCTAAAAACTTGTGTATTTAAAAGCTTTCTTAGATGAAGAAAACTAAATGCATTAGTTAGTAGAATAAGTTAGAATGATGTTTGCTCACTTCTACTCAATGGGAAGGCTTCAAGAGCATTTTGTTCTATCCATAATAGAAATGAAATGCATGCAAATAACAACCATGAAACAACTTAGTGCTAATGTACATTATTTCAGCATAATAAGTAACCATAGAAAGAAAGACATGGTCAACTTGTTCAATTTGATAGCAAAAGCAAATAGCTGAAAATAGGTCAACATTACCAATGAAGTCAACATCCTCATTGAAAGGTAAAATTTGTTCTTCTTTAAGGCAGTGATAAGTGAAAGAATTCTTATATAGATTTTGACACTTGGGCATTGTTTCTAATTACCAATGAAGTCAACATTATTTGAGAGAGCATTACTATGCTCCAAGGGTGGGAGAAAGGCAATGCTATTTTGATTTCGTAAATACAAGTTTAGAGGGACACTTCTCACAGACAGATAAATCAAGAAAAGTTTTTATAAAATTTGGAATGAAATTTTGCAGTTGTACATGGCATTGTTTCTAATTACTTCCATCAAAAGGATCAAACCCCTAAAGCTGTTCACATGTGAACTTAGCTAATAACGACCTTATAACTATTATTTTGACATTCAAATTTGTGAATGTGATTTCATTTCTATCATTAGTATGTGCAATATACACTTTGGCTTCCGATCTTTCAAATAAAAGTTTGAAGCTAAATGGTTAGATGAATCATGAACTCTTTGTGTCTGCAAATAATTAATCATAACGAGGAATATGCATATCCTTCCTTAAAATTGATTTAGGTTTCAAGTTAGTTTCCCATTGACTTAGGTCATTAATCATTTAGCAACTTTGCAGCCTCTCCCAATCTGAAATTGAAAAAATTGAGTAATAGTGAAACATAAGACCATTATCTATACATTCCCAACTTAAAACCCCCCAAAAATGACTCAGATACAAACTACTAGTACATAAAAATATCAAAGGGTCCATTGCCAACAATTCTTTCCAGTGTATATAATAAGACATTAAACATTGCCATTCATCTGGGAAGTCTTGAAAGCTAGAGTGACATCTGGATTACCAATGCCAGGACACTTATTCACAGATGGCATGGACAACATGACTATAAAATGAAAATATACAGAAGCAACTAATTTGAATAGTTGCAGAGGACATGTATCTCTCCTAGGAAAATTTTAAATATCTCTCGCATATACTACCACAACAAAAGTAAAGCAATATACATCATATTTTTCGTGCATCCAAATCATTCAATTCGTCATTTTGATCATTGTGATGAGGTTCTGATGATTCCCCCGTGCATGAACCTGGACCATTCTCTATACCTGCAAAACACATACTTCAGTAAAACTAAACTGATGTAGAATCCTTTCTCTCTAACATAGTAAGTGATTTCCATCTTACAAACCTTTCAAATTTGAAGCATGCACATGCTGAAGAGGAGCCAGAGAAGTGGGTTGAGAAGAAGCCCTAAAGACTGCAAAAAAAATCCACAAAATTACGCATAAGATCATATCTAACAGGCTAATAACCACTTCAATTTCAACTACAATGCTTTAATCACAGGAAAAGTAAAATCAAGAACTATGTGGGAAGAAGTAACTTTTATACTAAAAATGGATGCATGGTCTATAATTGAGCAATTATAAAGCAAGAGGAAAAAAAATCATAGATGTATCGACATGATAAAGAATGGCTATAACAGGCAGAAGTAATTTTTAGAAAAAGCAGTGAACAAGTAGTCAAGACTTTGTTCTTTAACAGTGTCCTCATGAGCAGATAAGTAGGTCATGTAAACCCTGCCACAAGTTAGCCAGAGAAGTGGGTTCATGCACTTGCTGAAGAGGAGCCAGAGAAGTGGGTTGAGAAAAAGCCATAAAGACTACAAAGAAGTGGGTTTATCATTGTATTTCAAGGTTAATTATTGTCCAAAGGTTGTAGAGGTTAATCTTCATGCTAATGGTATATTTAAAGGACTTAATACGTTGTTTTGATGCATTCTTTACACAGTTCATTCATCCATTATTGACTAGCATTTATGAGGTTAGTCTTGACTTTGTTTTTGGAAATTCAAATATGAGATAAACTTATATTGAGGGCTATTTTAATTCTCTGGTGAAAAGAGCAGCATCACAATTGAAGAAATTGAGTACAAAGTTCTCTTTTCGGTGCTTTGAACTTTGATTTGGAGCTTTATATAATTTACATAATTAGATGCCAATCCCATAGCCTCATACATGATAGAATCTTATGGAAACTCTGCAACCCTGCCAACCTCGAAATGGAGAAAACTATTGTTTCCCTCTTTTCTTTTTCTTGTTATTCTTCCGAGATTATTGCTTGTTGATGTTCTTAAATTCTAGAAAAGATGGAAAGTTCTTCCTAAAAAATATATAGTGGTTGGGAATGGTTCATATATATTATCCCAATTCTTGTTTATTCATTCAGCTTTGGTCCAGGTCTGAGGGTTAACTATTCCACCAAAATTTCCTACACTGGCACCCAAATATTTGACACATGTAATAACCAATCTCCTATTTTTAAGGCACTGTTTCTACAAAAGAAATGACATGTGTGCCACTTTGACTATTTTATAGTCTTGGGACTATTCGAGAGATCCTCTTGATTTGATGGAACTTTGAACCTTATCTAACCAATTCCTGTGAAATGGCATTCTACAACCAGTTTTCAGAGCACATAGTGTAATTTTCCTGTTTTGCGCCGAAAACTTAGCTATATACTCTGTTTTTTCCTTTCTTGCATGCTTGATTGATTTCTGGAAGTCTTAGCAGCTGAAGAAGAGTTGTAGAAACCTTCCCTAAACATCATTCTCAGATGAGTTGTGGTTACTTTTAGTACTTACTAAACCATCATCTAAACTAATTGCTTGAGCCTTAGATTCCCTTTTTATTTTTTCTTCCTATCCTCAAACCATCATCTAAACTAATTGCTTGAGCCTTAGATTCCCTTTTTATTTTTTCTTCCTATCCTCCATAGTTTAGTTCCTTCATAAATCTCCCAAAAATATTTTCACATTGATCTCTCAAATGAATGTCATGTCTGGAGCATGAACACTGCATTTGAATTGGCCAAGCGAATTTCTAGCTTTGAGGATCATACTTCTTCCCTGGCTTGTTAGAGGATCTTCCCATTAGTCATTGATATTTATCAACATTTGATGCCTCGCCCATAAAACTAAGCGTTGAATACTTGACTAGTTATGATCAACAACACAATTAATATGCTTACAAGACTGTGCCAGAATTGGTACCAAACCCAACATTGTCACTTTTGCATCCTTATTGAATGTCCATATGTGCCCAAACATCCGCAGCTACAAGATAAGATGACTTAAGGTTCATAATAATTTGATTTCTATCATCTAAAATTTTGATGGTGCGCTTTTGAGTGCTAACACTCACAACATTAGCAATATACATCAATCACATAAATTATCTCTTTTTGGCTATCATTCTGCTTTGAATGTGCATGCATACCCCAACCATATACTTATGGATTCTTTGAAGCTACTCTCAAGTCAATGCATGACTTCTCAAGGCAAGGAAAGACATGTCAAGGCAAGGCATAGCTTGGCAAGGCAAGGCATAGCATGTCTAGGCAAGGCAAGGCATGGCATGCCAAGTCAAGGCATGCTAATGCAAGGCATGTCATTTCAACGCAAGGTATGTCAATGCAAGGCAAGGTTTGTCAATCAGGTTAGGAAATTGAGGCTTTAGGTGAGGTTGTTGGAGGATCCCCTAAACTTTAGAAGGTTTTATAATTTAGTGAAAGATTCGCCAATATTTTACAAGATTTTATAATTCAGTGAAAGATTCGCCAATATTTTACAAGATTATATAATTGACTAAAAGATTCGCCAAAAAGTTATATATACATTTTATATTATTGATAAAATAGCCTTCAATTTTTCCTATGTATCATGGGGATTTGCCCATTTATTATGCATATAAATTTAGGGGGGGTTTTTTAAATCACTCCCAGTGTAGTTGATTCAAACAAGCTTAAGAAAGTAAGGTTTTTGGGCGGTTTTTTCTATTTTTAGCGGTTTTCTAAATTAATCTTGGATTAAGGGATTAGGGTTTGGGTATCTATGGAATACCTAAAAACATTGTATATATTGTAAGGTGAATGGTGAAATTTAATATAACAAATATAAGAAAGGTTTTCCTTGGTTGAGGGTTTCCGGTATAAATCTCTATGTACTATGTGTATGAGCCATTGATTAATTTTTGTTTTTCTTAAGAATCTATATGCATTGCTTTACTTCATAGGTTTAAAACTTACAGAAAGAGCCACTAATTCAATTTAATTTCAGTCAGTTTCTGGATGATAACATTCATGATCCTCTTTTCAGGTTTCCAACTGAAGGAATGTTCATATATTCCTCAGTCTTGGTGTATATGTTCTTGTTTTTTCAGTCAGACATGTTTCCATGTACTTTTAAAAAATTAAATCAAAACAGAAACCCATAATCAATGAGCTCATGGGCCTCATTAGTGAGGAAAAATTATATAGAGTACAACTTCAAGGACTTCATAGACAAATTTTATCACTCAATGGTTTTCATGTTGAACAACACCACAGAGCCAAGAATCAATGAATAAATTTAAAGAATCCTTCACCTCTCTAATCTAGCCAAGACAGGGGATTGGTATTTATACCAAAACCACACAGAGATAAGAGTGTATGGATGTGAGTTGCCACCTTATAGATTTCCCAAATAACTCCATGTGAGGATATTTTCACTAGAATACTTAATACATATGGTGAATTCATATGACATCCATTTTGTTGCAGTCAAGAAGAAACAACAGCTCAGAATCAAGACTCAAATTGGCCCTTTCATCTGCAACAACAGATCAACAGGAGAAGAGGAAGATAACCTATTGAAACAGATGAGGTTTACTCAAACTTACACTTCGTATTATGACCCATTTGGTGTCATCTCAGAGCTCAGAGTCAAGCAAAGGAGCACTCCTTATGCTCACACACAGAAGCGAGAAGTGGAGAATTATATGAATCAGACATAATGGCAAGAAAACACATTGCTAGAAACAAAGGAACAACCTGACCCTGTCACTGCTTCACATACCAACACGCCTCAAAAGAAAACAGAGAAGAGGGAAAGAAAGGAGGTTTCTCCTTCAATCATAGAGGTATCAACAGAGGACTTCCAAGTTTACAGAAAGAGGGCCAAGCCCAGTCATGCACCAGACTTGCTCAATAAAGGAGAAATGCAGTCCACCATAGTCATGGAGGGACCCCACTCTTCAGCCTTCTCAAACAACCAGTTCATAATTTCTACATCATCATGTAAAAAAAAAACTGACACTACTATGTCAGTTGAATCATCTCATGAGAAAACAACATCAAATATTTTTCACAAGTACAAACAGATCAAACAAAGAAATGAGCTCCTCAACAACAACACCTATGCTCAGTTCTAGAAGCAAAAATCCACTTCTCAACATAGGCTATTGTCAGCATTTGACAGAGAGAAAGGAAGAATGCAAATGATATTTTTGCAAGCGCAAGTTCCTCATCCCAAAACAATTGCAGACTACAAGAAAAATTCCTTTGAGTTTTATGTAAAGGATGTCAATCCAGTGGATCAGATGGATATGCATAGGCAGAAAGGGGAGATAATATTATTTACCTTTACCAACACCTCAATGACTGCTTCAAATTTGCAGGTGTCCTTGAACAACATCTAGTCCCAATTGAAGCTCGATAAAATCTCTTCTTTAGCTAACGACAATAAAATCAAACGACTATAAGAATTGGTGCTGAAGATTGGGTATGACCCAAAAAATGTCAAGGTGGAAGAGGAGTTATTGAAGAAGAATGTTGATATAGCATCTCTGAGAAAGAAACTGAAGCTTCCAGCTACAGAAGATTCAAAATCCAAATAGGTGGTTGAGAGTGAAGGCCACAAAGAAGAAATGATGAAGCTTATCATGGAACATAATGCTTATCAGGGTACAACCAGATTGACATTTTACCAGCTGATCAACATAAGACAACCTTCATCTACCCGTGGGGGAATTTCGCCTATCAAAAATTGCCTTTTGGTCTTAAAAACGCTGGTGCTACATTCCAGCGGGCCATGTCATATGCTTTCCACGATATCAAACATATTGCGGAACCTTACCTCGACAATTTACCTGCCCATTCATCCAGTCGATCATACCATTTTGGTCATCTCCGGGCTATTTTTCTTCGATGTCGGTTCTACCACATTCGTTTGAACCCACAAGTGTATTTTTTCTGTCGAATTAGGTCGACTCCTCAATTTCGTTGCTTCCAAGGAAGGGATTTAGGTGGATCCCTTAAAGATTAAGGCTATCCTTGATTTACCTCCACCTACTAATTTAACACAACTCCAAAGTTTGCAAGGGAAAGCAAACTTTCTTCGTCGTTTCATTTGTAACTACGCTGAGCTTACCAAAGGATTCATGCGATTGTTACAGAAAGACACCCCTTTCATCTGGGATGACATTGCTCAACGATATTTTGATGCTCTTAAGCATGCATTGACTAAAACCCCTTTGTTGCATCCTCCAGACTATACTAGGGACTATATCCTTTACTTAGCATCCTTCACTGTCACTATTGCTATGGTGTTAGTTCAAGAGGAACCTAACGATGAAGAACATGTGAGATATTATTTGAGCAAAATTCTATCTGGTCTCGAGCTCCAATATTCACATGTTGAGAAGTTGGTTGTGGAAGCCGTCATCGCTATCCAGAGATTTCATCACTACATCCTTCTACGCTCCATAATAGTTATTGTAGACTCAAACCCCATGTATTATATACTAACATGTCAAGTCCTTGGGGTAAAATACTCCAAATGGATCACCATCCTTCAAGAATTCGATCTTGAAACTGCTAAGTCCAAAGCCAAGAAATCCTTGGTGTTTGCAGAGCTCATCTGTGATTTTTCCCGTGCTAATGAAGACACTGAGCCTAGAGATTCTCTCCCCGATGAATCTCTATTCCTCATTAGCACTTATGATCCTTGGTATGGAGACATCCTTCTTTATCTCCAGACCCAACATTTTCAGCCCGATATCTCTCGTGAAGAACGTCGTCGTATTCGCCATCATTATCGACGCTACCTTATCATCAATGACACTTTATATCGTCATGGTATTGACACTATCCTGCAACGATGTCTGACTCACCTTGGAACATGTGGCGGTCACCTTTCTGGGATGGCTACAGCCCAAATTTTTTTACGTGCCGATTACTTTTGGCCCGCTATCTTCAAAGATTGTATTGAGGTTGTCAAAAAGTGCCCACCTTGCCAAGTTTTTCATAAAAAGGCACGAACCCACCCTGCTCCGCTGCATCCCATTATTTCCATCGGCCCCTTTTCCAAATGGGGCATTTATTCCATGTAGTGTAAGTCTACCTCAACTGGGAGGCATAGTTATATCATCATCGTCGTCGATTATTTCACAAAATGGGCCGAGGCTATGCCTACCTTTCTGAATGACTAGCTTCGGGACTAGTAAAAAACTCTATCTTCCACATAGTGTATCTCCAAAATTATAGCGAACAAAGAGATATTTTTTTTACCATAGGTACCTTGATATGTCTTATTAATATCATAGCAATTTCACCATCTGAATCGTTCTAGAAATTTTTTTATAGCGAAAATGGTAAAATGACCTGTAAATAACATACCTTGGAACACATCACCAAAAGACTTCATCCTCCCTTGAAATCTGACCTCCTTTACTTCTTATTTTCTCTGAAATTCGACTTGTGTATCAAATGAATGTATAATGATACGTATTTATACCATTTATGTCACTTCCTTTTAACATTAGGGCCAACCTGACACTTTCTTGTTTTGTAATTCTTTTCTTTAATTATCTTCAGGGCCTACATCTACGTCCTTCTCAATTTACTTTGTCATCTTCAAAAATTCATTTACCCTCAACTATGAGGATCCACGTGACGTTCCACCTACCACCGAAAGCAACATGATGTATACTATCCATCCATGGGTTTTGTTTTTGCATGTACATTGTCCTTCATGTCCAAATACCTTCATCAATCTTGCAGTCCAAAACCAATGACTAGGATTGACATCAATGACAACAATCAATCTTCCAACAAAGTCAAATCTTTGCCCAAGAGTCATAAATAATTAATTACAATAATAAAATTCCAAATTCGAATTTACCATAAATGGCAATTAATTTCCAAATCTGAATTTTCCAAAAATGGAAATGTATTCCCAAGTACACTTAGACTTTATTATTCTAATATTTTTGGGGATATGACACAAATGCAGGTCTAGGGTTTTGAGAATCGACATGGGAGAAATTATCAAAGGAACTTATGGGGATTTCATAAATAAAGAATTAGCTCATATTTGTACAAGAACAAAGGGAAACCATTAGATAAACGATATAAAAAAACCAAAAGAGAGGGTTACTAAGCCTCTAAGCCTAATAGTGGGAGAGGACATGGGTCTACAAGAGATTAGAACCCTAATGAACACAACTATAATAGGTGAGTTCATAAGGAAATCTATATCAGAAGGAGGGATAAAATGGTGGTTAGATAAGATCTGGCTTGATTTTTTTGGATACATGCCAAGATACCACACATTGTTTAGAGGATAGCTATCTTTGCAGCTCTAACTGAAACAAGATGTAGAGAATATATTAGCAAGAAAGTGGTTATGTGACCTCTTGTTTCTCAATATTAAAAGATGGAAACAAATATTTGACCCTAGGAAATCATGCCTATGTATCTACATCCTATTTGGGTTTAAAACCCAAGATCACAATGGAAATATGAAACATAAACAAATTAAACAAATTTAGGGATGGAATAGAAAGGATAAGGATTAGAAGAAGGATATCACACAAAAATTGAATGGAAGGTGGTAAAATCTTAGTTAAAATAGACCTAATGGAAGGTCTTTCGCATAAAATTGATATTAAATTGAGGGAATTGACACTTTGTACAAATCCTAGATTACTAAAAAATTCTCATTAGTAACATGACATTGACCATATCTAGAAATATTGCTTGCACCCTAGAAGGAAAATAGTACGAAGAGAGGAAAAGTAGCCAAACTTTCAAACAAATCTAAAGTGGAATGAAGAAAAACATAGTAGGATGAAGAAGAACACAATGATGTAAGGGAGGACACATGGGTTTCTTCAAAAGAGATGGAACTGGATACAATTTAAGAATTGAAAGTGGAAGTCAAGTAGACCAAGCAACAATATGATAAAGGCTCGAAATTAAAAGACAATATGACTAAAAAAAGGCCAAGCCAAACCTAAAAGCATCCAACCCGATGGAAAAATATATGAGAAACAATGAATCTAACTTCTCTTCTCATCTTCATTTTAATTCCAGTCATTCAAAAGCATTCTTAGATCTAATCCTAATTGTCTATTGGGTTGGGATGGGAAGGAGATCTAATCCTAATAGTCTATTGCGTTGGGATGGGAAGGAAAAATGGGATAATTAACTAGGAGGAAAGGAAATTGATAGTTTCCCAATCTCAATCTCAATCTCATTTAGGGAAGAAAAATAAAGTAAGACTCTTGATTTTCTAAGGTATCTATATCACATGATTATGAGCATTTATCCATAATAAAATAAGACTTATTTATCCATATATAACCTACGATATAATTCATAAAAAGAAAAGAGGGACTAAAATGAAGATTGGGCAAAGAAAAAAAAAACCTCCTCTCGAAGAAGAAAATCCTATCCATCTCAAGATGACGTCTTGAGAACGAGAAAGCCATTAAGAAAGAAAGAAAACAATTAATGATCAATAAGGCCTTTAGAAGAAAAAAAAAAAGGCCAAGAATATAATTTTGTCCTGACTGTGATAATGGTTATTGGGCACTTAATAATTTGATTCCAAGATAAACTACTTATGTTAGTCTTCATTATTACTAGGAAGCCCAATGCTTCTTGTAAATGCATAATTTAATGTTATTCTTAATTGTTATTAGCAAGCCCAATGCTTATGGTAAATGAAGATGTGAAGACACCATTGTTTGTAGCATTCCCATTACTCATGGGAATGAAGCTTCATGCGGATGGCACTTTCTAATTTCTTTTAGGATTCAAAATGATATCCAGCCACCCTTCTATCTCATTGTTATTATTCAGATAAATCAGTGAAACAATTAATAAACTAGCATACTTACAACCATACTATCAATGCTGGTATTCTAAAGATATGTACCTGTACATTGTGCTTTCTTTTCATTTTTTAGTTGGAAATGGAAATGTTGTGTTTTTTGTTAAGAATATAGTCAAGAAAGTAAATAATTAACAAGATCAAGAAGACAAAGAAGATGGGCGGCAAAGCCACAAAGCCAATTCAATTAATATGTACATGAATAATGTATATATATTACATATACCGCAATTGTCCTCTAATAGTATGATCGTTTGGGTAAGATAACGAACTAAGATTATAGAGTTTTCAACATCACCCCTTAATCATAAGTTCATTCTTGCCTGAAAAACCGCTACTTCTTGACAACTAGTAATGTGTCAAACAAAATATTCAGACGGCTTAAGATCCTCTCTGAACTCAAAAAATAGCAGAAGTTGATGTCTTCTACTAAATTGGTGGTTTAAGGGTGACCAAAAACTCATTTGGTGGTTTCGGGATGACCACAAACCAATCTGGTGGTTTCGGAATGACCACAAACTGAATGTCTAGTAGAAGATGATGTCTTCTACTAAATGGCATGGTTTTAAGTTGACCATAAAATAACAAGAGTTCAAGGCTCAAAAATATGAAAATGTAACAAACAAAACTTCATGTCTTCTGCTTAATTGGTGGTTTTAAGCTGACCACAAACTATCAAGAGCTCAAGGCTCAAAAAACTATGAATGGTTTTAGGATTACCACAAACCATATCAACAATAATGGTTCATGAACAAGGTTGCATACCACGAACTAGGTTGCATACTTAATCATCTGTTCACATGCTCTAAATCAAACTTGGAACCTGAATGAAAACTTTAGATTTCCCCCCTGTCAGGGACAAGTGGTTCAAATTCCCTTAACCATCATTCACAAGAATGGCCAAGAATCTATCCAACACCTATATAAGCCACTGGAACAATGCATATGCTTTCACAATGCATACATGGATGAAGATTGAAACACTGATCTATCATCATATCATCATCAAATTCATTGAAACACTGATCTATCATCTGATCATTATCAAATTCATTGACTTCACTGATTTTGTTATGAGCAGAAACACTGATCTATCATCTGATCATTATCAAATTCATTGACTTCACTGATTTTGTTGTGAGCAGACTGCGAAAATTTCTGAACATAAATAGGTTCAGAATGGGTCTTCTTTGTTTTCTTGCTAGAATGAGGGTTTCTTTCAATTCCACCCTTTTACAATAATCCAACTGGACAATAGAGAATTTAAACTCAACATAAGGGTGTCGGCTTCAACCAAAGATGCACCCAATTATAATTGCAAGTCATAAAATTTTGAACAAACACTAGTCCAAAATGCAAGAGCTGAATTATTTTTTAAATTTTTCAATGATGTATATGTAAATATCTGTAGACGTTGGCTTGATCTTTAATTATACAAACTACACTTGTAAATCTTCTCTCACAAGAGACACTTTGTTATCTGAAACTAGTCAATTTTCCCAAATGCAAACAACAACAATTTTGGGCACACAATCCAGTGCTCTTCCTCTCGACAATGGATTCTATCCCACAACGATGACATTATATATCATTCAAATGATATCCATTTTAACCATATTCATCGATTGCCAATAAGAAGGGATCCATTCAAATGATCTCCATTTTAACCATATCCATCCATTGCTAAAAAGCAGGGATCCATTCAAATGACATCTATGACACTTAAATAACAACTTATGTGTATCCTCCATGAAATTATAAGAATATAAAACACAATAAAATATTACAGCTTCTTATAATGTTGTAACATGTGCAAAACATACCAAACTGCGCCTTTGCTAAGAAAACTATATATCAATATATATATATATACCAAACTGCGCCTTTGCTAAGAAAACTATATATCAATACTTCAATAATTTTCCATTCCATAAAAATACCACATATTAAAACTTTTAATGGAAATTTCTTTACTGCAATTTTTTACCAGAAATTTCTTTATGGACAATGACTAGGGTTTAATTCTTTAATTCCTTTCTTGATTTATCACCATTATAGTAGGCCGACTTCTTATGCTTCATTATAATTATCATTAAATCCAAGCAATCCACCTTTACGAACCTCTCTTCATTTTCCATGGGCATCAGAAGAATGCACATGCAATCTAATAAATTCTCCAATAAAATTTTACACATCGCCTTCTCAATATTTAAGACAAATATATATATATATATATATATATATATTCCTCCAATAAAACTACTTCCCTATGACTTAAAATATTCAAGCCACTTTTGAAATTTAAATAAACAACCACCTCTTCATTTATTTCTTTAAAATAAAATAATGAATCTGAACTCCTTTAAAATAATAAATACTTATTTTTAAAATAAATATTTCTTTTTAAAAGCTAATGGAGGCTTACAGCTATCTCCTGATTTTGGATTTTTATCCACAAAACCCAACTCTGTTCTCTGCCTCGGTCTCTCTCTTCACTAACTCTTTCACGCAGGCTTACACAACCATTGGGTGTCTTCTCGACTTCAAAAAACCAATAACTTTTTTCCACCAAATAAATATGGACAGAGTGGCTCCCTTTTTCCTATCTTGACCTCCTATTCTGTGCACGGATTCCTCTTCCTCAAGATTCTCACTGCATTTCAATTCCATGGAAAAACTACCATGGATCTACCAAGCCCTAAAAAATTATAGGGCTCTGATAAACTACGAGGAACTAAGAATTATAGTGTTCTGATACCATTGTTAATATACTGTTAAGAATATAGGCAATAAAATAATATAATTAACAATATCAAGAAAGCAAAGAACATTGACGAAAAAGGCAAGAAGTCAATTCAATTAATATGTACATCAATAGTGTATATATAGTAAATATACCACAACTGTCCTCTAAAGATATGACAGAAAATGCACGAAGCCAATTCAATTAATATGTACATCATATAGTACATATACCACAATTGTCCTCTAATGGTATGACCGTTAGGGTAAGATAACGAACTAAGATTAGAGAGTTTTTCCATAGCTTTTAATTAAAATTGAAGCATTTCTCTTATGATTCTTTTGCATTATTATTTTAATGATCTTTTAGATGTTTTTATCTTGGGCTTCTTTTTGGTATTGGGAGCAATGATGTCTCACCTTTTTACCCTTGTTTATTATTGTTTTTTTTAGGAAATAACAGTTTTTGCTATTTAATTTTGAATCAAAGAAACTTTTCACTATAGGCTTGAAGCCATTACAATAATATTCATTATGAACCATTACAATAATACAAATATTTTATAAAAAAAAAAATATTAAACAAAGTAAAAACAAATTTTTATCAGTTTTCCTAATCAAAGTGTCATGTACTAAACCTACTACTAAATCTACAACATGGGAAAATATATAATTTTCTAATTAATTATAAAATGAATATTCCAAAAAACATTGATAATAAGTCTTATTTTCATTAGTTTAATAAAAATGATTTTTATTTTTTATATCAGAGAAACATTGATATTAAATCTCAATTTTCATTAATTCATAACATAGATAGGCATAACATATTAATTCATGAAAAGATGAAAAAAAAAAAAACCTTATAAAATTTATTTCAATCTTTTCAGTCCTAAAAATAATATAACATATTAATTCATGAAAATTAAAAAAACCCTATAAAACTTATTTCAATTGTTTCAATCCTAAAATTTATTTCAATGTTTTCAATCCTAAAAATAATATAACATATTAATTCATGGAAAATAAAAGAACCTTATAAAACTTATTTCAATCTTTTCAATCCTAAAAATAATGTGTTAAAAACATATTAAGTGAGTCCATGTTTTATTATTTTAATTTATGATAATAATGATTATCATTATGTTGAAAATGATTTAATTTTTTAATAAAATATATTTTAATTTTTATTACAATAAAAAAGAAATTTAAAATTTTCATTTTAAGGGATTAGAATTAGTGTTTAAATTTGAAGTTTACTTTGGATGTTAGTATTCATTTTTTGAGAATTTGGAGGGTTTTCTAGGGTGATTATCCATAATACTAGACTAAAGCTAGTAGAGGGAAATTGCTTCACTAGGAAAGGAGGTCAACATCAAACATGTGGTAAGTTTGTTAAAAAACGGAAAGTTTGTTAAAAAACGGGAGAGAAATAGCATAAAAAGAAAGTGAGACGAACAAAATTCGCTCACTAAAAGAATATCCAATAAAAATAGGATAGTACACAGAAATTCATATAGGATAATAATAATATGAATAATGTATATGAATATGAGATGATGAGATACAATAAGAATGAGGGCCTTATATACCCACGCAGGGGTTCCCTTCCATGAAAAGACGTGATCTTTCATTGAGAATGTGTCTCTTCATTAACTATTATAATGTATTTATATTTATTATTATATATTATGTTCATCACTGAAGTATGCACACAGATCCATTATTTATCATGGAAACACTTAACCCGAAAAAGAAACACCCCAATAGATATCTATTAACCTTGGCCGAATCAACCAAGAGCGGCTACATCTACCAATTAAGGCTACTTGAGGCATCTTACAAAGGGGTATCAAGACATTAAATATTCTTCATCAATCACAACCCTAATTCATTTACTTGAATTAGATTACAATGCAAAGACACACATAACCTAGATATATCCATGCAAAAGACATGCATGGAGTGGAGATAGCCATGAGAAGACACATGGCCTCAAGATAGCCATGCAAAGACATGCATGAAGTACAAATAGCCATGTGAAGACATGCTTGGTGCGAAGATAGCCATGCAACCACATGCAAAGACCTGCATCAAATATTATGGAAAAATACCATGGGTCTATAAATCACTAAAGGTAAACCCAACAATGACCAAATCAATGACTTTATGACTGAGTCAAGATTAATCCAACACATAAAAGGAAACCATACTAAGGGAGATAATCCACATTGTTGTAAACTGATATATATATATATATAT
>CBVK0100190706.1:0-28049 GCA_900067695.1 Picea abies | reverse complement strand
TACGTAGTTTCTGAGGTAACCTTCCACCCATTTGTTGACTATCTCAGTCTAACCATCTGTCTGAGGGTGATAGCTAGTACTAGGAGTCAATGCCGTACCCACTAGTCTGAACAACTCCTGCCAAAACATACTCATGAATTTGTTGTCCCTATCACTGATGATGGTTTTGGGTAGGCTGTGTAGTCTAAACACCTCTCTAAAAAATAATTCAGTCACCTGTGCTGCAATGAAGTCTGTGGCTATGGGAAAAAAGTATGCAAACTTCATGAACCTGTCTACCACCATGAAAATGCAATCTTTCCCCTATGCTTTGGGAAACTCGGTGATGAAATCCATGGATATACTTTCCCACTTATGCTCTGGAATAGGTAGGGATTGCAACAGTCCTGCAGGGTGCGTGTGCTCGTCCTTGTTTTCTTGGCATGTAGTGCATTCTTTGACATGCTTCATCACATCTTCCTTGAGGAATTTCTATGCAAACCTCTCTCTCACCCGCCCGTACATCTTACTGATGCCCTGATGCCCTGTTACTTGTGAGTTATGACATGCATGTAGGATCTTAGCTTTGAGAGCTGATCCAGGAACTAAAAAGATCCAGCCTTTGTAATAGATGAGGTCATTTATGACCCTGAAGTTGTCATCCTGTATTTTCCCATCCAACAGTTGACAAGCGAACTGATCCTTTGCATATTCCACTATCAAGTGTTCCTTTCAGTCGAATGACATACTAGACATGGCAAAAATGGATGGCCTTCGGGATAATGCATCGGCCACTGCATTGTTCTTCCCTTTGACGAATTCAATGTCAAAGTCGTAGGCTTGTATTTTTCTTACCCATTTTTGTTGTATTTCATTCAAATCCTTTTGCTCCAATAGATATTTAAGACTGTTATGGTCTGATTTGACCACAAACCTTGCACCTACCAAATATTGCCTGAATTTGGCTAGTGCATGCATGATAGCCAACATTTCTTTGTCATAAATGTTGTAAAGTAGGTTAGGACCCCTGATTTTACGGTTTTCATAGGCAAGGGGGTGCCTATTCTGCATCAACACAACCCCTATACCTTCCTCCAAGGCATCACACTCCAAAGTGAAGGGTATACCGAAATCAGGAAGAGCTAGAACTAGGCAGGTGCTCATGACCTCTTTCATTTTCTCCATCGTGACTTGGGCCTCATCATTCCATTTGAAGAACCCCTTTTTGGTCAGGTCAGTCAAGGGTGCGCACAATTGAGAAAACCCTTTGACAAATTTCCTATAGTATGTGCATAGGCCTAAGAATCCCCTCAATTCTGTGAGTGTTTTTGGAGTAGGCCATTCCCTAATGGTTGTTATTTTCTCCTGGTGTACCTGGACCCCTTTTTCTCGTATCATGTGTCCCAAGTAAAGCACTTATGTCATTCCAAACTCACACTTGGATTCCTTGGCGTATAGTGACTATTCTTCCATGATTTACAGGATTTGGTCCACATGTCGAAGGTGTTCCTCCCAGGTCTTGTTGTAAATGAGCAAGTCATCAAAGAATACCAACAAGTGTTTCCTCAACTGTTTGTTGGACACATGGTTCATGCAAGACTGAAATGTGGCTGGGGCATTGGTTAACCCAAAGGGCATCACCAAAAACTCATAATGGTTGTAGTGACACCTAAAGGTTGTTTTTGAGATGTTCTCCTTCCTCATCTTGATTTGATGGTAGCTTGAGCGAAGATCAATTTTTGTGAAATATATATCTCCATGCAGCTCATCCAACAACTCATCAATCTTGGGTATGGGGTACTTGTTTTTTATCGTATTTTTATTCAAAGACTAGAAGTCAATTCACATTCTCATTGTTCCATCCTTCTTCTTCACCAAGACTACTAGCGAAGCAAATGGGCTTGAACTCGGTCTAATGTGTCCCATGTCTAGAAGCTCCTTGATGGCCTTCTCTATCTCATCTTTATACTTATTGGGATGCCTATAGGGTGTGGTGATAACAGGCTTAGCCCCTTCTTCTAGCTCAATGATGTGCTCAAACCCCCTGTCTAGTGGCACACTTGGAGGAATCATTCCAAACACTTTCTAGTGCTTGTTAAGGATTCTTTTGATCTCTGGTGAGTAATGCACCTTTCCCTTCTCATCCACCTATGTTGAGACCTTACATTCTACTGTGTATACAATTTCTTCCCTTCTGAAGATGGCTTCCATCCTCTTGGCCATGACCACTCTGGTAGAGTTACCTGTCATGCCTTTGAGCACAACCTTTCGTCCTCCTTCCTTCACAAAGGACATTTCCATGGTCTTGTAATTTGTGGTGATGGGTCCTAAAGTGTTGAGCCATTGCACCCCTAGGATGATGTTGGTATCGGGAAGATCCATCACATACACATCCTGAACTAACTCATGCCTTCCCAAGATGAGTTTCATACCCGGTATGTATCTGTTACAGGGCATAGTACTACCACCTGCTACCTCCACTTTTTGAATCCTTCAAACTCTACTATAGGTATGTGCCTCTTCTTCAGTAATGTTGCATCAATGAAATTGTGGGAATCTCCTCCATCAATCAGAACCGACACCCTCTGTCCTTGTAAGACTCCTCTCATCCTGAAGGTGTTGAACTTGGGTACCCCAATGATAGATGCCAACGTAGCCTTCTCTCCAACAACACAGTCTAGCTCTAGAACCTCCTCTTCTGCTGCCTCTAACTTTTTGGCCTCCATGTTTTGTATCTGACCATACTCATCCTCTTCTTTGTCATCTGAAGTGACCTCAATGTAATGTACCTATCCTTGTCCCATGCACATGTGCAAGGGATTCCATGGCTCCTTGCATGTGAAGTAGAGTTGCTTCCTTCTCAGTTCCCTCCTGGTGTTGTCATCTATTCTGCCATGTCCCTTGTCATAACCCTTAGGGTCATGTCCTCCCTGGTTTATTGGAGGCCTTTGATATCTTACACCATTGTTAAGAGGTGGTCTGGGTATGAATTTTTGGTTAGCAGTTGGACCCAGATCCCTCATTTTCCAAATGGCTTCCTGTAGGATGGTAGGCTTGAAATCCTTAACCCAACCCTTCAAGGGTTCCATCAATCCTTCTATAAAGAGCATCATGAGCATGGTTGGGGACATATCTTTCACCATCACTACCAACCTCTGGAACTCATCAATGTATGCCTCAGTCGTACCTGTTTGCTTGAGTTGGGTGAGCTCCTGGAAATGTAACTCAGGATCTCCTAGATCAAATCTATCAATGAGCCTCTGAGTGAATTTGTATAGGATACAATCTGGTTGTGGCCGAGTGTGGTGAACCCATGGTACCACCAGTCATGGGCCTTGCCATCCAAGTACATAGTGGCAAACTTGATGGCCTCCATTTCTCTCATGGGGTTAAGCTGCAGGTAAGTATCCAACTTCTGCACCCATGCTTGTGTTGCCATCTTAGTCATACCATCAAAGTATGGAATCTCTATCTTCCCTGCCCTTCGCTCAAACTCAAAGTTTCCCCTGTGGTTCATCCTGTGCTGGTTTCTGAACCTGAGTTGACAATATTGGTCTAGTGACATTTGTCTTTGAAATTTCATATCCAAGCTGTAGTATTCCCTGGTACTCCTGGCTAATTGTTCCACAAAATCTTCAACCTGTTCATGCTGCCCTTGCTCATCTGTGAATGTGGTCATGTATGGTCTGGGGTTAGCTCTACTACTTGAGTGTTGGCCTAGCGGTTCATCTTTGAACACTAGCACGTATGACCTATGATTGGTCCTGCTACCCATCTGCCCATGGAACGTGCCACCTCCAAGACTTCCTTCAGATCCCAGTGCTTTCTCCAAGTTATATATGACTTCCTCATGGGTTCCACTGGACCCTCCAACCTCCTTATTCCCATACGTATCAGGATTTTTTCCTCGATGGGTTACTTGCATTAGAAGGTCAGTTATCCTAGTTTGGTTCTCATTCATTTTTTGTAGATTCTGATCAACTTTCTTCAAGGTTTTAGAGATTTCGGCCTGTCCCCTTATGTTGGTTTCCTGATACTCATCAAACTATTGGACCAATGTGCCTTCTGTGCAGTTCATGTTTTGCTGGAACTTGCCAAATTTAGCTACTAAGAGAGACAAGCCCTGAGGCTTATGGTCGTCTTCTGACCCTTCCATTTCTGCCTCTGTTTCACTGTTGTTTTTCTTCCTCCGACCCATAACAATTCCCCTGTACTTCTGCATGCATCGATCTCTCCACAGGTTTGGAGGATCGAGGCTCTAATACCACTATAACGATCCCCAGCCAAATTCTTTATTGGAATCACTAACTACTACTAATTTATTGAGTTATACAAGATTCATCAACACATGGAGATCACAATATATTCAAGAAGCACAAGCAAAGATATGACCTTTTTATTATGAGCAATGTAAGATCAATACAATAGATGGATGATCTGGCATAAACCTCAGATGGTTGTACAAAAAATAGATATGAGCTGCTGCAAATGCTCCCGACAATAAAAAATAAGCCTCCAAAGGCTAGATATACAATGAAGACTGAATCAAGTATATCTGAGCTGTACTAATGCTCAACCTCCAAGATGGAAAGTTCCACATCCTGCAAGAATTTTGAAGCCCTTAATAATTATTCCCTACTACCAAAAGTGTCCAATCATCCTGAGAAATAGGCCAAATGATATATTGGGCAACTGTAAGGACAACCCATATGTCCAAATTCCCAAATCCACTCTCAAACCTCGTAGATCTAAGTTCCTCCACTGAATGGTGTGCCCCACTGGATGAATGAAACCCTAGTTGGTTTGGCCCTGATGAAGGAGGCCTCCAAATGCTCTGAAAACCTCCAAGAATATAGATCGGGCTATGAGAATCATGTGGGAGAAGTTTCAGACTCATATCTCAAGAAGATCTCCCTAGATCTGAGTTTTGTTGAATCACAGGACACCCCCTATGGCTCCACGACATCCCAGTCTGCAGAAAAATGTAGAATGATGATAACCCTCCAAAAAATCCCTCAAATTGATGGTCCTACCCCTTCAAACAAAACCCAACTGTCGGAATGGCCCCAGTCCCTCAAGATAAGTTGGATCGAACCTCCCTCTAGATGATGGTGCGCCCTTGCTGGAAACACAATAACAGTACAACCTGCTACCTTCTGAAGCGCTAGATGGAGATGGGCTGAGAATATAATGGTGTGGAGGAGTCTTTCATCCCTGAGACCAAGCTGCAGAACAAGGTGACTGGATATTTCACCACTGAGTTTCTCACAAGGGTTTGTACAACAAAACCCCCAAACTGAATGCTCAAGAGCAATAGAAAATGCTAATCCAAAACCAGAATGAGTAATAGGTGCACCCCAACCTCTTACTTATACTTTTCCTTCTAATTCTCTGTTGAGTTAGGTTAACTCCCAGGGTTAATCTTCTATTCTTCTGTTGATTTATCTTTTACTCCTTTATCCTTTTCCTTTCTTAAGTCAACTTAAAAATATAACTTTTGACTTCTTGACTTTTCCCCCCCTCAGTGTGAGACTATGACCTAGTGGGGGTGCCCAGGCCACTGAGTCTCCTCATCACCTCTCTAAGAGGTGGGGGACATTACAAGATGCAGCAGTGGAACGAGATCCAGTGGCTCAAGCAACATTAAAAAGATGTGATCTATACAAGTCTTGGGCTCTCAAAGGAATGAGGGACCAAGTGAGGTTATTGGAAATGCTAGTGGGCTATTGGGATCCAGATAGCGAGAGATTTATCCTTGATGGACAACCATTAAGGATCAAAGTAGAGGAAATATACTTCTTGACAGGGCTTTTACGTCGAGGAGAGGTCGTGGACCTCAAGTCACGCGGGGATGAAGGTCGAAGAATACATCAAGGCCCACTATGTTGGAGGGACTCCCATGGTGGGAAGTCAAATCCCTATCTGGGCTATAGGTAACATCATCCTTAATATTATTGTACTTGTTCTCACTATAATCATAGGGTTGTACTTGTTGCATCAAGCATTGAGATCGCTTATGTTTTACGCACTGGAGAGTGTGAGACCTACCGTGTACGATTGGTGTACCTCATTGCTGACCAATATGAAAGGTCAGCTGATAGAGTGCAATAAGGGGGAAAAGAGAAACTTCAGGTTTGCCTCTATCCTTTGTATCTTCTTTTTCAAGTGGATCCCAAGCCTAGGACCTAGAGTGGAGATCATTCCTAAAGGGCCACGTGATCCATCTATGGCGCGATGGATTGAGGTCATGAGACGGAAGAGGGGAGGTAGGGTGGTGAAATCCTACAATGATGATTTTTTCTTTTGGTGGAGGAGACAAATCATAGCTCTGGACAACTATCCCTATGCAGGAATTGATTTCATAGGTGATCTTGATATTCCACTTCCACCAGGAGCCACCTACAGTGCCATAGGTAAACAATATTTTTTATATATTTTATTTTTTGTATTTTTTATTTAAAAGAACAAAAATATTTTTTTGGATGGTGTTTTTAAATATTAACTCGATACTTGTGTGGTTGCAGATGTGGGTCCACAATGGCCAGAGGGATTCCTATGACATAGGTGGAGGCACCAGGGAGATGAGGTAGTGGGAGGAGAGGTAGAGAGGGTCCTCAGAGCATGCAGGGCAACCTGTTGCATTTGACACAGAGGATTCCTATGGTTTAGGTGGAGAATCTACCTGAAGCCATGCAGAGGCAGGTTTTTGGTGTACCTAGAGAATGGGTACGACTCTTCTAGTGTCTCGCCAATATCGTGGTTTTCTATCATGAGAATCATCCGGTGCCACAGGCGTAGATTTCATGGGATATGTATATCGGCTATATATGTATTTTTAAGGGTTTTAGCCCCAATTTTGTAATATAAAACACCATATTTTTTGGAAATATTTAAAGAGGGATCTTCAGCTGTACTTATATCTTACAATGTGTACATTGATTTAATGGTTTTCTTTTCTTTATTAATGTGACAAATGCCAATTCAAAACATAATTAGCGTAGGCATCAGATACATGATTAGAGATTCTAGGAATGTGAAAGTATGTAATAAAATCAATTTTTCATTCTAAAAGATGTACCTGTAGGAATCGACGAAGTAACGTCATATCACACACACGGTAACAACCGTTCAACTGACATATGACTAACTAAGAATCCAAGTGCACCTCTATAGAGTGAATACCATGTGAGATAGCATCGCACAATAATTCTACGATGACATTGTATTTGGCCACATTATTTGTGGATGGCCCTAGGAATACGCCACCTGAAGACACCGGTAGACCCTCGGGTCAGTAAATCACCCAAGCGGTGGAAGCTAAGTTTCATTATGACTGTTGGATCATGTTGTCATTGATGTGAATGGTTTGATTGTTTGATGTCATTGACTGATGTCAAGTGATTGATTGATGTCAAAGGATTGATTGATTGATGATTGATGTAATATAATATGTATTTTCCTTGATGAGAATTCATAGATGAAGATGGATCAATGAATTGACATTGATATGATGAAGATGGATCAATGAGTTGTCATCAATATGATGAAGATGTATCAATGAGTTTTCATTGATACATGACGAATATAGATTGATGTGGTTTCATTGGTCTATGATGCATTGTTGGAAAAATATATAGATGGCTCATTATTGTCTTATCATGATTGATAAGGTACAGAAATGGATGAACTCCAAAGCAGTCCCCTTATGGTGAAAGACCTCACGGGAAGACGCTTTGCAGATTGAGTTATCCTAGAAGAATTTTTGGAGGACCCATGCTCTCATTATTGTCTTATCATGATTGATAAGGTGGAAAAATGGATGAACTTCAAAGTGGTCCCCTTATGGTGAAATCCCTCATGGGAAGATGCTTTGCAGATTGAGTTATCATAGAAGAATGGTTGGAGGACCCATGCTTGTATGTGGAATAATGAGATTAATCTCAAGGAAATTGTTGGTGAAACTATCCTAGATTTATAGTTCTTTCCATGCCATTTCTGGTGGTATGTAGAACATCACATAACTCCTCACAGTTAGAGAGTTATGGCCATGAGAAGTTGGAGACCCCAGGTTTGGGTAATGGACCCAAATTTGTTTGATGGGTAACGGTATGAGTTATGATATATTTTCAGAAAATAATATTCTATATTAATAGTACATGTCATGCCATTTCTGGTGGTATGTGGAACATCACATAACTCCTCACAGTTTGAGAGTTATGGCCTTACGAAGCTGGAGGACCCTCACATGTCATCTAGAAGCCCCAAAAGGTCAAAGTAGACAAAGTGGTTTAATGGATTTTAAAAGGTAAATAATAAAGTGATGTGATGAGTGTATTATAATTCAAATTGAATACAAAATAAATTATTTAAATAATAAATTTAATGGAGAAATTAGAAGTGGGTTAACCCTAAAATAAGGAAAGTGGGGCCAAGTGACCTAGAAGATGTCTTTAAGGAAGCTACTTGAAGAGTATAAATAAGAGGCAAGGCTCTCTCATTTTAGATACATTTGAGCATATTGAATATCTATAGGTGTCTGAGGTAACCAAGGATATCTAAGCCAAAATTCAGAGGGAAGGTGAAGAAAATAAGGTTGAATTGCTAGGAATGATAAATTATTTTGATGGTGTTTTCTGAGGTATGTTATTTACAGGTCATCTCACCATTTTTGCTATAAAAAATTTTCTATAATGATTCAGACTGTGAAATGGATATTCCATTGATAAAACATATCCAAGTATCTATGGTAAAAAATTCAGCTGTGGGTCGTTTTATTTTGGAAGTTACACTACGTGGAAATTAGGGTTTGTGGCTAGTCCTAAAACTAGTCAAAAAAAAGTGTTTCGGGTAAAAATGTCATAACTTCTTCATAACAGATCCAAATTCAGTGAGACAAAATGTGTTGGTTAGGGTATATTATTTAGTGTGTTTTGTATTATTTTCATGTCAATTCAACAAATATTCCGTGCGGGGAACCCTCTGCAAGGTCACTCTCTAGAATAATCCAGAATTCAGCAAGGTATGCCATTTTTGCTATAACTCATTTTCTGAGAGGTTCCAAGTAGTGACACTTAGAGGAATTGCATAAAACACATTGAAGAACATTGTGTATCAGTTTGATATATTTATACATTACAGGTACAAATTTATGATTACTTCAAGATAGGGTTGTTGACCAATCCAAAACTAAGCATGTGAGACTAAAGAAAAGTTTGATGAAAATGCTAGTCTCTTGTTGTCAAAGTTAAGGAAGGTTTACAGGAATGTGATAATATACACCATGTCTATTACAGAGATGCAAATCAGATTTGGATGATGAAATTTATGAGGGCTTTTGGTTGAGGTACATGTTGAGTACATGGTTGAGACAACTAGTTGATGAGTTGGCACATACATAAGGTGTATAGTTGATGATGTTGGTACATATTGATGATTCATAGTTGATGAGTAGTTGAAACATGATTGGTACATACTTGGTACATGGTTGGATGCACTTGTTTATGGTACACTTGTTTATGGTACAGGTTGATTACAGGTTGTTTGGTACAAGTTGGTGCATGGTTGATGCACTTGTTTATGGTACAGGTTGATTACAGATTGAGGTACAGGTTGATGCATGGTTGATGCATGGTTCAGATTTATTGGTACATGTTTACAGCAATATATCTCACAGTGATAGTGTGACAGTGGTTCCATCATTCTACTTCTACTTCAGGGTGGCAGGACGGGTCAAGGACAAGTGGTTGTAGCCACCCTTCGGTTGTTGCTAGAGAACATAGGGGGTTGTAGCCTCCTTCTGGTTGTAGCCAAAGAATTGGGGAGTTAGAGCTTCCTTCAAGTTGTAGCCTGAGAAACTAGGGGGTTGGAGCCTCCTTCCAGTTGCAACTGGAAAGCAAAGGAAGTTGGTGTTTCCAATGAATGTAATTCTTCAAGATATATAAGAAAAATCATTTTGTGGTTTTATCCCGCTTTGGGTTTCCACGTAAAACAATGGTGTATTTTGTATGTGTATGATTGTTCATTTTTTCATTGCTCATTATTGGATGATAATTCTACATTGACATAACACTTGGATTATTTGGTTAAAAAATGATTAAATTGCTCTATTATTGATTCACCCCTCCTCTGAGTAATCCAACAATAACAACAGGTGTGTCTTCATCAAGCGACCACTTTGGAGGCACCTTGCCTTTCAAGGTACAAGTTAATTTTGATATTCCCATATTTGAAGGATAGATAGATGCAGATGCCCTAGAAAAATGGTTAAATCTGCTAGAAGGTTATTTCTCTGACAGGGAAAAGATCACCTTCTCACTCCTTAAGGCTCTCTCCCATGTCAAACATTGGTGGTAAAATTACTGGGAGCAAAGTTCCACAGACGATTCTCGAATATATGGGGCTGATCCCATTTGGGATTTTTTTGTGGATGCAGTAAAGGAACAACATTACCCTGTTGGCAACCATGAGGACCGGTACATGAGATGGACCACATTGTGGCAAGAGAGGGGCCAAGAAATTTTTGATTTCACCAATACCTTCCATACCTTGTGCACCAAGCTGGGTATCAAATACTTCAAACAACATTTGGTTCTGAAATACTGTGGGGCTCTACACAGATACATCCAAACTGGAATGGATTTTCTGGACATCTCATCACTCAATGTTGCTTATTGATATGTTGTTAAAATCGAGTAGAAATTTAAGCACCAGAACAAATGGGAGTTCGGGTCTGCAAATCCACAACAACCAAAGTATGATAAAGACTACCCTCACAAACAGTTTCTTGAAAACCAGTCCAAGCCACAGGAAAAGAAGGGTCACAGGAAGACGAAGAAGGACACTAGAAAATGGTGTAATTTCCATAAAAGCCCCTGGCACAACACCAATGAATGTCACTCAAAATAGTAATTGGTGGTCATAATCAAAGACAAGGAGCCGAACCCTAATTCAAAATATGATTCAGAAAATACTGACAGAAGACATATCATCGACACAGACCCCACTGCTATTGTTAGGACCGCAGCAATTCAACCAGAAGAACCAATAGATCCTGAAGAGGGGGAGCGCATTTTTCATTCACAGATGTGGGTAAAGGGGACTCCGTTGCATTTTATTGTTGATAGTGGAAGTCATAAGAACCTCATCATAGCAGAGGTCATCAAACAAATGGGATTGTCGACAACACCACATCCAAATCCATACAACATTAGGTGGTTTCGCCAGTGACGGGATCTCTGTGTTAGCCAGTAGTGTCAATTTTCTTACAACATCCATCCCTTCAAGGATGAGGTATTATGTGATTTTTCCCCGCTGGATGTCTATCATGTTCTTCTGGGCCAGCCATATATGTGGAAGCGCCATGATATCTATGAGTCTTGACCCCGTAGTTGTTAATCCACTGACGCATGTCCCTTTCGAATCAACGGTCGAGATCTCCTTCGAGTCTCAAGACTTCAGAGATTTCAAATCTCAAACCCATTCTTTCCTCCGGAGTGATGTCACTTACTTACATCACTTGATGATGTGTCATGACCCTAGTATCTACCACGTGTCACTCGGATTTGTGATTTCCACGTACCTAAAATGTCGAATCAACTTGACACTTGTCATTGTCTGATTCTACCACGTGTCCTTCCTGACGTAGATCCTCATGTGCCACATGTTCTTATCCTGGATCTAACGGTTGTCCTAACTCCTGGTGTATATTAGATTGACAACTGAGAGTGACTTCGGACCTTCATCTTTCGGGACTTCGGGACTTTTGACATTTCTTGGTGGTGAAACTGTTGAAGCAATTCTCTCGGAGTGACGTAACTTGCTTACATCACTTGTTGACATGGCCCGAGCCAATTTCTTCTTGATACTTTTCATCATCTAATTATGCCATGTGTATTCACTGACATGGTCTGCTGACCAACAACATTGATCCAACAATCCTCGTATATCCTCCAAATCTGATGGTCCTTATTCATTTCGGATTTTCGGGCTTCGGGTTTTTCCAATCTCAAACTTTTCAGAGCGCAACCTCCTCGTATATTTATATCTGAAGTGAATCATGTTCGTTGATCATGATCTTAGATCGATGGCTCAATCTTTCTATGGTGCATCTCTTCTGGCACATCCTGTCCTTCTACTTGGAATGATCCAACGACTGACAGAAATTCACATTTCGGGAATTTCAAATCTCAAGCTCTCTAGAGTGTAACCTCCTCACGTCTTTAGATCCGAAGTGAATCATGCTCATTGATCAGGATCTTAGATCGATGACTCGATCTTTCTGCAATGCATCTTTGTTAGATTATCCTATCCTTCCACTCGAAAGTGATCCGACAACTAACGGGAATTCGCATAATCGAATTCTCAATCGTTTTGCCCTACTTATCCTATCCTTCCACTCAAAAATGATCCAACGGTTGTGAAGGTTCTTGAAGTAGATCCATGATCAAGGATGATTGTGGAGCCACAACTTACGAATGATTTAACTCGTCACCCAAACTCTGCAATTGGAAGTTGTGCGTTGGTGGTGAGTTAACCACAATTGTTGATCTTTGAAGCTATAAGATCTGGCGATCCTGATTAATTGCGGGATTGGAACAAGCATGATGTTTAATTATCCTTTCAATCTCTGCAATTCATCCCTATCATAGATTTGGCGATTTCACATCTGACAGTCACGATTTAATCTGACTTAAACTCATTGTTTGTTGTGTCAACCGCAGTCGTAGATCTTTGAAGCTATGAGATCTGACGATCTAGACAGATTGCAAGATTGTAACTAGAGAGTAGTTTAATTCAGCTTTCTCTCCCTGCAATTCATCCATGTCGTTGATATGGCTTGCAGATCTGATGATCTTGATTTTATCTAAGTTTTGTCTCGCCATCTCTTCTGAGCTTTTGATCTTCATTCGTTAACTCTCCTGATATTTAATCTCTGTTTGACATCAGTCATTATATATTGTTTTTCTTGCCTGTAAACATACCATCGTTGTTGTTGTTCTTTCCATCAATGACAAGCACACTCTGCCTGTAAACATGAAAACAATATCCCCCTTTAGCATTGATGGAAACCCTAAAAGCCTGCGCTATTCTACTTGGACCTCCAACTGTAGCATTCAGACCACTCCTTTTCTCCCCGTTTGACATCAATGTCAAAGAAAACATGCTCCTCGTGAGTTGTTGCAATACTTTTTGGAGATATCAGATATTCAACCAAAACATACTCCCCCTGATAGGATGGACTCGCTTAGGTGAGAGTAGGGATGACACCCATCTTCTGACGAAGGTATTCAAAAGGTGTCTTGTCTAGGGGTTTAGTAAAGATGTCTGCAATTTGTTATGTGGAAGGAATATAATTCAGCTGAACAGCTCTGTTTGTAACCTGCTATTTGAGGAAATGATACTTTATTAAGATATGCTTCGTCTTTGAATGGAGAAAAAAATTCTTCGAGACACTAATGGAACTGGTGTTATCACAGTGAAGTGGAATTGGATCAATATAACTTTCCTTCAAATCTACAAGAGTTTGTATCATCCATAAAATCTGAGTGCAGCAATGTACTCTACCTTTGTAGTTGATAATGAGATAGATCCCTTCTTTTTACTAAGCCATGCTACTAACGAATCACCTAAGAAGAATGCACCTCCACTGGTGCTCTTTCTCTCATCCAAACAGTTTTCCCAATCAGCATCTGATTATACAGTTAATTGTGAGTTTTGATTTCTAGGATACCAAAGACCATAAGTCATTATGCCCTTCAAATATTTGAATATCCTCTTGATAGCTACTATATGACTTTGTTTAGGGGCAGACTGATAATGACCTACCATTCCAATAGCCTGCATTATATCATGATGGGATGTTATGATGTACAGAAGAATACCTATCATTGATCAATATGTTCTTTGATCAACAACAGGTGAAATATCATCTTTACTAAGCTTGCAACCAACCACCATAGGTGTACTAACAGGAGAGGAATCTTCCATCTGAAACCTCTTTAACATCTCTTTCAAATATTGTTCTTGAGTGATAAATATCCCTACAGAACTTTGATTGATTCATAAACCAAGAAAATATGAGAGTTCTCCTATCATGGACATCTCAAACTCAATCTGCATTGAATTAGCAAACCATTGAACTGAAAGGTCATTAGTGCATCCAAAGATAATGTCATCTACATAAACCACAACAACTAATAAATCATCACCTTCAGACTTTATATATAGATTACTGTCAACAATACGTTTCTTGAACCCTTTGTCCTGTAGAAATTTGTCCATTCTATGATACCAGGCTCGTGGTGCCTGTTTCAGTCCATATAATGCCTTTTTCAACTTACAGACATAGTTAGGATTATCTGTCAATGAAAATCCTTCAGGTTTATCCATGTATACTTCTTCTGCTAGGTCTCCATTAAGAAAAGCTGACTTAACATCCATCTGATATACTTTAAAGTTCTTATGGCATGCATAGGCCAAAACCATTCTGATGGATTCCAATCTTACCACTGGTGCAAAAGTTTCTTAAAAATCTTGTCCTTCAACTTGTGCATACCCCTTATGGACCAATCTGGATTTATTCTTAACAATTTTTCCTTGTTCATTTATTTTATTCTTAAACACCCATTTGGAGCCATTTACATTCTTATTTGCAGGTCTAGGAACAAGCTCCCAAGTATTTTTCTTCTCAAATTGATCAAGTTCCTCATTCATTGATTTTAACCAATTTTCATCTTCACTGGCTTCATTGAAGTTCTTGGGTTCCACCATGGATATGAAGGCTATATGTGATTGCTCGGTGTCTTTGATTATCCTTCTCCTTGTTTGTACACCTTTGTCTTTCTCACCAATTATCTGACTAGCAGGATGATTCTTTTGAGTAATTTTGGAGGAAGGATTTGATGTTGTTTGTTGATTTGAGTCTGCCTGAGTATTTTCATCTTCATCTGACTCGGAGTCTTCTTGTTCTGATTCTTGGACCTGTTCAACTTCAACTTCAACTATATCCTCTGTTGTTGATTCAGTGTTGTTCACCTCTCTTACTGGGACTCCTTCATCAACTTTTCTGTCAATATGGTCGACCAATTTATGCAACCTACTATTATAGCATTTGTATCCTTTATTTTTTGTAGCATACCCTAATAAGATGCCTTCATCGGCCCTGTCATCATACTTGCCAAGGTTTTCATTATTATTCTTTATGTAGCACTTACTCCCAAAGACTTTGAAGTGTTTGATTGTAGCAGGTCTTCCATGCCACAGTTCATAAGGTGTCTTGTCACTGTGTGGTCTGAGATGAGCTTTGTTAAGAATATGGATTGTTTTGTGTATTTCTTCTACCCAGTAGGTTTGACCAATGTTCTTCTCATTCATCATTGACCTGGGCATTTGCTGAACTGTTCTGTTTTTCCGCTCAACTACTCCATTTTGTTGTGGAGTTCATGGGATTGTGTATTCTCTTTTGATCCCATGTTTAACACAGAATTCCTTGAAATCACTTGACATAAACTCTCCTCCTCTGTCTGATCTTACAACCTTTAATCTATTGCATGTTTGATTCTCAGTTAAACCCTTAAATATTTTAAATTTCTCAAATGCTTCATCTTTTTATTTGAGAAAAGCAACCCAAGTGAGTCTGGAGTAATCATCAATGATCAGCATGAAGTAGTTTTCCTTCCCTGTGCCTTCTTCTCTTGATGGTCCAAATAGATCCATATGAACTAATTGGAGTGGTTTCTCTGTTGAAGTAGATTTCTTGGATTTAAACTATGTCCTGGTTAGCTTTCCTATTTGGCAGGGTTTACACACAGAATCTTGTGGCTTTGATATTCTTGGAAGATCTTTTATTGCCTCAAGATTTTTGAGCTTGATTAAGTGGTCAAAGTTTAGATGTCCAAGTCTCCTATGCCATAACCAACTCTCATCATGTTTTCTTAGGTGACACTCTTCTCTATCCTCTTTCAGCACATATACATTATTATATGTCCTTGTGCCTTTAGCCACCACTTGTCCTGAATTTACAGACTTTATCTTACAATCTTTGGAAGTGAACACCACTTCACATCCTCTGTCACACATTTGACTTACACTAAGAAAATTATGTTTCATGCCATCTACAAGCAGGACATCCTGGGCTTTTCCTTTGCCATTACTTAAACTCACAATCCCTTTACCTTTGATTTTACCTGGTTCATCATTTCCAAAGGTCACATTTCATGTTTTTCCTTTACTTATAGACATAAAATTATCCTTGTCTCCAGTCATGTGCTTGGAACATCCACTGTCTATATACCAGGGGTCTTTTTGTTTTTGAGCTGAAAGTACTAGACCACAATTTTCATTATCTTTCTCTTTCCATGGGTTGACATTTTTAGCTAAGGGTTTTATCTTTGTATCTGTTTTGTAATTATTCAGATGGCAGTTTGCAGCTTTGTGGCCGAAATTATGATAGTTATAGCATGTGAGCTCATTGTTCAATAGGTCAAAGTTATTGGTGCAACTTTGTCTATTCATTGGTTGTTTAGTTCTATGTTGCAAAGATTGTTTATTTCTTGATCTTCTCAATTGCATGTCTCTAAACTTAATTTGACAATTTGCAATCTTATGACCAAAATTAGAGCAGTAAAAACAGTAACCATGAAATCAATTTTGGTACCTGAAGGATGGCCTTCGTCTTGGTATTTGTTGCTCCATCTTCTGATATCTTTATTTTTTATCAGGGATTGTCTTATCTTTATTAGCTTTTGGTGACAGAGTACTCACATGATCTTATTGCCTGCTGATTTGGAACTTGATCATCTTTACTGGCTCTTTGATTTTTGTCTGTTTGATGCTTGAACCACTTACATAGCCTAAACCAGTATTCAACAAAGGAGATCTCTGTTTGTTCAAAATTTCATTTAGTTCTGTTGAGGCTTTAATGCTTGGAATATTTTGGAGATACAATGCATTAAACTTCTCCATCTATTTTCTGTTTTTTACTACCTCTTCTTCCAAGGCTTCACATCTTGCCTTATTTTCTGATAACTATTGTTTCAGAATGTCTTCTATCTTCTTTGCCTCTTCTAACTCCACTTTTAGCAGAGCAAAGTCTTCATCAGGTTTTTTACCATTATTTTCAAACTACATCAACAATTGTTTTTGTTTTCTCTTCTTAAGTCTGATTCTGTCAATCACTTCTAAAGAACTTATTAGTTCACCTTCCATACAACCACAGTTTCTTCATCATTAACATCACTTCCAGTGTTTTTATTATAATAATCCTCTTTATCCATAAGCACAAAGTCAGTAACCTTATCTTCACATGAAGAGTCACTATCTGTGTCTTTTGAAGAGTCATCATTGTTTACACATAAACTTTTCTTTTTACCAAATCTCTTGGGTTTGTACTTCTTTTCACCTTTAGAATTTTGATCTTGCTTCTTGTGTGGACACTTAGATGCAAAGTGACCTATCTTTCGACAATTAAAACACTTGAAGGGAAACTTGCCTTGATACTTGCTTGGTCCTTTCTTTAGTCTTCTCACAAATTTTTCTTCAATTTCATCAGGCTTGAATTCCTCATTCTTATATGCTTTAAAAGAAGCTTCTCTAGTGGTGGATTTATCTTTACCTATCCTCATTTCATATGCAGTCAACGTTCCTAGAAGTTGATAAAAAGCCAAATCTTTTAGATCATTAAGTTCTTCTATAGCAGAAACCTTTGGGTTGAACCTATCTGGCAGAGATCTCAAAATTTTCTAAACTAACGAGGCTTCCTCAATTTTTTCACCAAGTGATTTCATTGCATTTACTAGTTCTTCAACTCTCATAAAGTACTTCCCAATAGTTTCATCTTGTTTCATCTATAGTTGTTCAAACTGTACTTTGTAGGTTTGAATCTTGGCATCCTTTACCTTCTCATTACCTTCATAACTGCTAATGAGTTTGTCCCACATGTCATTGGAAAATTCTAAGTGCATAACTTTTACAAATTCTGCTTCTGCAAGGCCACTCAGAATAACATTCATATCCTTAGCGTTGAAGCTAAATTCTAGCTTGTCATCCTTATTAGCTAGTACAACTGGCTTTACATAACCAGTCTCTACCACATCCCAGACATCTGCACCTAAAGACATTATGTAGGTTCTCATCCTAACTTTCCAAAAGGCAAAGTTTGTTCCATTGAATGGGGGGGACTTATTGGTTGAAGTTCCTTCATGACTTGACATGTTTAAGCTTACTGATCTACCTTTAAATCAAAGGAACCTGCTTTGATACCAATTGTTGGACAACTGAGAGGGGGGGGTGAATCAGTTGTTACTGTGCTTAAACAATTATGCCCATTTTAAACTCTTTATAGAACACTCTATGATGACCACAATAATGTAGGGAAGTAAGCAATAAAATATTCAACATCAATCACACACATGAAATATACAGAGACAGATAATTCCTAAGGAAACTCATAAAGGGAAAAACCTCTTCTTCTTGATATGATAAGTAATCTTTGTTTTATGTACATTATCATTCCTATGAGCTCCAACTCCTCTTGAGGCTACAACCTTTGTTTTACAAGCAACAACTTGCTAAGAGCACCAACTCTTTGGTTTCTCTAGAACCCACTAGAAGGAAGCACCAACTCCTTGAGTGTTCCAACACCGACTAGATGGAAGCACCAACTTCCAGTCACACAGGCACCAACATGTATAACAGAGAACAATAGTTCTCCCTTGCACCACCCTACCACCCTGAAAAATATAAATCTTTGCTTACTAAAATTTATTACAATGATACAGTTTTTATCAATGGCTTACCAGTCACTTCACTATTCTGCTACATTGCACTGCTCTACTATGCCTACATTAGTGTCCTCCTGCTCGCCTGCTTGCACTTTCTGTTCTCCTACCTTTTATGCTCTGTGTGCCATCTCCCTTCTATGTGCTATGCCTCTGCATGTTCTTCACTGCGTCATTGTTCGGCCCTATAGGTTGTTCACTCCATCTCTTCCTCACAACTCCATAGCTAACCCACAGAATCGCTTCACTTCTATGTTCTGCATGATCATCATGGAAACTCCTCATCATCTCTGGCGGTTATCACCATGTGTTCATCATCAGTGAGCGTTATGTTGAGATTCCTTAGCTTCTCTGGTAGTCGAAACTCGTCATCTTCTCTGTCAATTACAGCCAATTAATTATGGCTTCTTTGGCTTCTAAGCCCCTTCCTTCAAGTGATCACTAGCGATGACCATATGTCTAGGCTTAATGAGCACTTGAGCGCTTATCAATTCAATGGCCATGGTTCATTCTCATGAAATGGATGATTATCGTAACTTCAGCACTTTTCCCTTCGAGTCTTCATGACTTCTCAAATCTCCCGAATATAATATCGTCGAACAGATCGGACGGTTCACATTTATATATTTGACCCAGATCAATGGTTGTATTTGATCCTTACATCTATCCTTCATTTCTTAATCCGACGGCCAGGACTTAATCAAGCAATGGGATGGATGGCCACCATTTACTCTGTGACTTCGTCTATTATGCTTACGCTATCCTTCCACTATATTTTTATCAATGGTTGAGAATGCAGCCGAACATCAAATCGATGGTCGATATCTACTACAGGTCTCTGGACTTCGAAGATTTCAAATCTCAACCCGTTCTTTTCTCTGTACGGGAATCTTCCAAAGTTGTCAATCCACTGACGTGTGTCCCTTTAGGATCAATGGTTGAGATCTCCTTCGAGTCTCCGAACTTCAGAGATTTTGAATCTCAAACCCCTTCTTTCCTCCAGAGTGATGTCACTTACTTACGTCACTTGATGACGTGTCATGAGCCTAGTGGCTTCCATGTGTCACTCGGATTTGTGATTTCCACGTACCTAAAATGTTGAATCAACTTGACACTTGTCATTGTCTGATTGCGTCACATGTTCTTGCTGACGTAGTCTTACTGATGTGGATCCTCATGTGGCACATGTTCTTCTCCTAGATCTAACAGTTGTCCTAACTCCCCATGTATCTTAGATCGATGGCTGAGAATGACTTCGGACCTTCATACTTCGGGACTTCGGGACTTTTGACATTTCTTGGTGGTGAAACTCCCGAAGCAATTCTCCTAGGGTGACGTAACTTGCATATGTCACTTGTTGACATGGCACGAGCCAATTTCTTCTTGACACTTGTCATCATCTGATTATGCCATGTGTATTCGCTAACGTGGTCTGCTAACATGGCCTGTCACATATCCTTGATGACATGGTCTACTGACCAACAACATTAATCCAACGGTCCTCGTATATCCTCTAAATTCGATGGTCCTTATTCATTTAGGATTTTTGGGCGATTTTTTCCAATCTCAAACTTTTCGAAGCATAACCTCCTCGTATCTTTATATTCGAAGTGAATGATGTTCGTTGATCAGGATATTAGATCAACGGCTCGATCTTTCTGCGATGCAACTCTTCTGGTGTATCATGTCCTTCCACTTGGAATGATCCCATAGTTGATGGAAATTCACATTTCAGGAATTTCAAATCTCAAGCTCTCTAGAGTGTAACCTCCTTGCGTCTTTAGATCTGAAGTGAATCATGTTCGTTGATCAGGATCTTAGATCGATGGCTCAATCTTTCTGCAATGCAGCTTTGCTATCTTATCCTGTCCTTCCACTCGAAAGTGATCCGATGGCTGACGGGAATTCGCATAATCGAATTCTCAATCATTTTTCCCCGCTTATCCTATCCTTCCACTCAAAAGTGATCCAACGGTTGTGAAGATTCTTGAAGCAAATCCACGATCAAGGATGATTGCGGAGCCACAACTTGCGAGTAATTTAACTTGTCACCCAAACTCCGCAATTAGAAGTTGTGCACTGGTGGTGAGTTAACCACAATAGTTGATCTTCGAAGCTATAAGATCAGATGATCCTGACTGATTGCGAGATTGGAACAAGCATGATGTTTAACTCTCCTTTCAATCTCCACAATGTATCTCTGCCATAGATTTGTCGATTTCGCATCCGACAATCACGATTTAATCTGACTTAAACTTATTGTTTTTTGGGTCAACCGCAGTTGTAGATCTTTGAAGCTATGAAATATGATGATCTAGACAGATTGCGGGATTGTAACTAGTGAGTAGTTTAATTCATCTTTCTCTCCCTGTAATTCATCTCTATCGTTTATCTAGCTTGCATATCCGATGGTCTTGATTTGATCTGAGTTTTGTCGCGCCATCTCTTCTGAGATTTTGATCTTCATTTGTTAACTCTCCTGAGCTTTAATCTATGTTTTACATCAGTTATTATATACTCTTTTTCATGCCTATAAACATCCCATCATCGTTGTTGTTCTTTCAATCAATGACAAGCACACTTTGCCCATAAACATGCCAACATAAATGATTGGTTGAAAATGGTAAGTGAAGAGAGGTAAATGGATACCAAGTAAAGTGATAGTTGTCAGTGCACCTGTACCTACCCAAGACACAAGAAATACCCTTTTCCATGCAATTATATTAATGGATCAGAAAGTTACACTTGTTGTCCCTGAAATATAGCAGCATACAGGTTAGTAAATCAGCGACAGATTACATCCAAATCAACGAGTAAAAGGTATATATCAGTGAGCAATGTCAGTAATAAAACTAGTAACCAATGTGGACTGAAAATAACACTTCAAGATTGAATAAAGATGGTTGTCATAAAAGTAAATTTATGCAGCAATATATCAGCCTTATGGCTGTAGCATTCAATGAAGTACAACAACAAATCTGACCATCAAAAAGTGACAAAATCTAGCCCAATAGATGCACCTAGGTTAGTATGTTAAACTAGCAAAGTTAGAGGGTTTGTCTAGGGTTAGTTTGTGAGATATTAGTGGTTTGGGTTAGAGTTTAAAGAAGCCCTAATGGATGTAGGTTAGTTTTACTACAGCAATAAGAATTTGTGGGAGAAAGAGAATGCCCTAGGGGAGGAAGAATCCCCAAGGCATCAAGATCATTATCCAAAAGAGACAACTTCAAAACTTGAAATTAGTAAGTTTACCAAGGTAGCAATTTATTTCTCCCATGCAATAAGTAAATGAATAGTGCCTTTAAGAAAGGGTTAATGGAGTCAAGAGAATGTGAAGAATCTAGATAGGCTACTTCCTTGGGGGTGTAAACCCTTTTACTCTCCAAGGCAAGCTTCTCTTAGCTAGGGTTTCAACTAGGAGGGTGTATGCAATTATACTCCTCTTAGTAAACCCTTATGAAGCAATATTCCCTTAGAAATAAAATGTTGAAAACACAAGTAGGGTGTATGCCCTTATACTCCCTACTTGGCTCAAGCAAATAGAACCTTTAAATTGTACAAATGAAAATAGAATGAAATAAATGGCACATTTAAACATTTAAAAGCCAATAAAACCTAGACTAACCACCAAAAAAGCAATGAAGAAAACCTTCCAAGGCTAGCGCACCATCTCCATCAACCATAACCAAGACATAGCCATAAACAAAATCACAAGAGAGAGAACTATCCAAAGAGAGTGAAAAATTTAGTCCAAGAGCCTCTCACAATGGAGAGTTATGTCTTATGTAAAAATGAAATGAGGTGAACTCAATTTATATCATCCTCCTAAACATAATTTGTCCAAAATTGTCCATAATATTAGGGTAAAACACAAGACAAGGGGATAACATCCCTTGTCTTTCCCCTTTACAATAATTTAACACCATTTTACGCATAGAAAACCCTAAAACAAAGGTGGTGTCATCCCTTGAAGGAGGACATTTTGGCAAATTAAGCAAGTCGTTGGAGCTGGGTTGTAAATTAGGGCCTCCAAAGGCCATGTGGGAATCATTTGGAGCCTCTCCACCTCAAAATGTCATGTGCCATGCTTTGTTTCATCATCAACCACCACATGCCCCTCAAATGTGACGCCAAGCTCTTAGGGAGTGACGTTTTTCCCCTTCTGGGCAAGTCCTTTGGCATGCAAAGGGTGGGATATGTCTATCCAGTTGTCTCTTAGGCCTCCAAAGGCATCTCTCTCTAGTTTAGTAGGTGGGCCTATGTCATCCATCCGATGGGTTTCTTGCCCCATGGAATCCCAAGCTGGGCTTGTTCTTCCAAAACTGGCCACCAATCTGTACCTGAAAGACAAATGAATACGCCCTCCAAGGATCTCAATTCAAAGCATCATGATGAGTAAATCAAGTTAATAAAAGAGCCATCAAAGCATGTATACCAGGACTACATCATACAAACATGTGCATAAGAAACTAGACGTTTTTCCAAGTTTGGTTGTGTGAGGGTTGGCATGGTACTTGTTGGTCACTATAATTGCTTAATTGATTTAAACAATCAAGTGATACATAAATTATCAACCCAGAGAAGTCTTTTATTTCAAAGATAGCCACACACTATATATGCTCAATTCCAAAAGCAACTTAGTGTTGTAGTAAAGAAACTTATGCTAATCACACTTGCTTTAATAAACTGAAGCTCTGAATTAAATCACAGGAAAGTAACTCCCCTATTGCAATTCTTTAAAGATCAATCTAAGAATCCTGGATTACATTAATATAACACTTGCAATGGGAAAGAACAACTATTCTGCAATCAGAGAACAGGACCCTTACTCTCAAACAAAGACTTCAGTACTAACACTCTTTCATGAAAACAGTAATGCAGAAAGCAATTAACTCTATCTAACAGAGAACAAAGCCACCTAGTTCCTTCCTTTCTAAGCAGGAGCCTTGAGCCTTTTTTTTGTTTTAGAAAACTTGTGAGGTTGAGGTTTACAGAGAACAGGGTAGTCTGATCCCTTCCTTTCTGAGCAGGGATCCTTAACCCAGTTTCTGGCTAGCAGAATTGCAGCAATAATTGAAATCTACAGAAGACAAGGTGTTTTGATTCCTTCTTGTCTAAGCAGGAACCCTTAACCAAATCTCTGGCTAGCACACTTGCAGTAGTAAAGGAAATCTACAGAAGACAAGGTGTTTTGATTCCTTCCTGTTTGAGCAGGAACCCTTAACCAAATCTCTGGCTAGCACACTGGTAGAAGCAAATGAAATCTACAGAAGAAAAGGTGTTTTGATTCCTTCCTGTCTGAGCAGGAACCCTTAACCAAATCTCTGGCTAGCACACTGGCAGAAGTAAATGAGTTCTACAGAGGGTAGGATATTCTGATTCCTTCCTGTCTGAGCAGGAACCTTTAATCCAGTCTCAGCTAGCCTCATAAAATCGTCACACAAGATTGCTGATAAAAAGAATTACAAATTTCATTCAATAAACTAAGACAGAGTCAGTAGTGTTTCAGCAAAGCAGAATCCATTAAAAACAGTGTTTCAGCAAACGACAGTTAAATCAAAGCATAAACAGAAATTGTACTAACACACTTCTAAATAATGGGTGAATCTTGTGAAGAAGGTGGGCCCTCCCTTCTCACAAGATTCCCCTGAAACGAGGAAGCTAGAGGAAGATACTCAAAGCAGTCTTCTATTCATCTGTCAAAATATCACATTACAATTTGGAAAATAGAATACGTCCCGCTTCTCTGGAGTTTCTTCAATACATCAAACTTTGATCCCTCGAATGGTGATTTCCTCTGATTTAAAGAGGAGATCCCTTCGATACAATAATTACAATGCATAACTGAGCCTTATCCTAAATCGGATCTTCTTTCTAAACCAGCATAGGATGTCCTAGTCTCACACAACTGAATGCTATTACAGGAGTTGAATGAGGTATTGTTGTTACAGCTGGTGTAACATCTTCTTCTTCTTGTTGCGGATGTTGTTTCAGCATCGCAATTCGTGGGTTGTTTCAGCCACATGAATTGCGCTCTGACTATGTTGACCGCTGACTGTGACGGCTTCCTTGTGTTTTAGCATCGTCGGTTCTGGCGGTTTCCTCTGTGTTTTAGCATCTGCAACTCTGGACTGTGTAACAGCTCCGTGTTTCAGCATCTGCGACTCTGGACTGTGTAACAGCTCCGTGTTTTAGCATCTGCGTCCTCAAACTATAAGGCAGCTCCATGTTTCAGCATCTGCGACCTTGGACTGTATAGCAGCTCTGTGTTTCAGCATCAGTTATGTGTTTCAGCAACAGCGACCTTGGACAGTTCTGTGTTTCAGCAATAGGCCTCAAATACTAATCTGCAGTTTTGGACACTTATGCATTTCTAATCAATAGTTAAGTACGAGAGTGATGTAAAATATCATGCAAAACAGATTAAACGTATAGTAATGAGAAGGGATGTTGTATACCTTTGAGATGATCAGATAAAGTGATAGTATGAGTCTAAATGTAGGTGATCAAGAGTATAATGGTGGCAAAAAGTATAGGCAAAAAGGTACATTGTGTGGTCCTAACATCCCCCCCAACTCAAGGTGTTGCATGTCCTCAGGCAACTCACTCTGAATCAGAGTCTGGATACCTACTCTGATCATGTAAGTTACTCAAGCTGTAACTCTGGGAGGTATTGTCTGTCAGCGTTCTGAACCCTTGCACTTCCTGCAATCTTTGCCATGATGTTGTTTCTGCCTTCTTAGGCAGCTTATAACTGACTTGATACCTTTCTATTGGCAACCAGAGAATGGGAAAATAAAATCGGTACCTTATCCAATTTTCAGCACAATGTCTAGCACACTGGATGTAGTTGGGTACCCTGGAAATTGCTACTTCTAAGTTGGGAGGACCAAAAGGATTGTGTTGTTGTCTCTTCTCCGTGGATTGCTGCCAAAACAGGTTATTGGCCTGGAGGGCAAGAACATCTATAGATCTGATGATGCGTTCACAATCCTGAAGCACTTCTGATTGTAGCTGCTGAACATGTTCAGTCACCCCTGGTTGTTTTAAGAACTCATAATACTGTGAGATGAAGGTAGCTGCCCTTTGTGGTTCTGGTCTAATCCAGAGGAGGCAATTATCTTCATTGTTCTTGGCAGCCAAAAATTCACCTTGCCAAATGATTTGATTGAGGAGAAAGGAAGTAAATGCTCGAAGTTGAACGTCCCCAACAAGAGGATTTATGTTCAACAACCTATTTTCTAGAATAGCCTCATTATGGAAGTATGCCTCACAGAGGAGGTGTTGATCCCTGGTAGAGGAAGCTACAAAAGTTTTGATAAAATCTGTTGATTGGACGACTTCAAGGGGTTTTCCTTCTATAATAGACTTAATCTAAAACCATATGAGTCTCTCCATCAGGAATAAGGAGTAATTGCAAGATGGCTTCCTTGTGGCCAGTAGCTTCTGCATCAAATCAAATGCCAAGACCAATCTGTCTTTCAAGTCTTTGTTTTTCTTCTTAAGCTCACGAACTACCTGGCGTGTCTGGTCCAATGCTTCCCAATTTGAGAAAGTTTGATTTATCCAGATTTGTTTGTGCACTTGCAGGTTTTTATCCTGTGTTTCAGCATACTCCTTCTTCCATTTATGTATTTCTGCGTGCTCATCCCATAGCTTAGTCTGTGTTTCAGCGTGGGAAGTAGTGGGATGAGGCAAGGTTTGAGTAGATTGTTCCCTGGAAGTGGAGAGATTGGTCTGGTTAGGAGGTGTAATTTCCTCCATGGGCATTGTTTTCACAGCCTTGTTGACAACAGTAGGGGCTTCTTTTGCTGCAATGCAAGACTCATTCTTAAGCTTGAGAGGGCCTGATGGTTCTTGTGTTGCAGCAGGTTCAGTCTTGGGCTTGCTAGGGCTTGCTGGTTCTTGTGTTGCAGCAGGTTCAGTCTTGAGCTTGCTAGAGCCTGTTGGTTCTTGTGTTGTAGCATGTTCTTCCTTGACAAAAGGTGAAGGAGTAGGGGCTGCCCCTGGCACTGGGACTTGAATCACCTTATAGCCTGCCTGATGGTAAATATCGTCACATTGGCAACACATGTATTCTTTACATACGCTCTCTGTGGTCTCCTCTGACAAGTTTGTTTTTCGAACTAAGGTGTACAGAATTAGTTATTTTTCATATGTGTCCCTTGCCCTGACTAATTCTTGCTTATATGCTTCCAATTGAGACTTTAAAAAGTTGTTTTCTTCCAAGACATCGGCCATTGTTTGTTTGGATTTAGAAGTGATTGGTTCTTGTGTGGCAGTCACAGCCTCATGAGATGATGCTTGTGGAGCAGCTACAGGAATGGCAACTGATGCTTGTGTTTCAGCCTCCTGGTGTAAGGAGAGTAGTGTTTTAGCACCCTCAACCTATGATTCCTGAATCTCAATGTCAATGTCAGTGTTAGTGTCAGTGTCAGTGGCTGGTTCTTGTGTTTCAGCCACTGAATGGGTAGTTGGTTTTTCAGCTACTTTGCTTGAGGAAAGTGGTTTTGTAGCATCTGGAGCCTGTAATTCAATTTCAATATCAGTGGCCGGTTCTTGTGTTTCAGCCACTGGATGGGTAGTTGATTGTGTTTCAGCTACTTTGTTTGAAGAGGGTGGTGTTGCAGCATTCGGGGTCTCAGATTCCTGTAATTCAATTTCAATACCAGTGGCTGGTTCTTGTGTTTCAGCCACTGGGTGGGTAGTTGGTTGTGTTTCAGCTACTTCAAAAACAAATGATGTATGGGCTTCTAATTCCTGCAACTCAATATTGGTGGCTGGTTCTTATGTTGCAGCCACCGAGGTTGGAATAGGCAAAGATCCCAGGGTTTGGGAAGTTGAAGATGTATGGGGTATCAGTCGAATAGGTGGGGGATCTAGGGTAGTGTTCAACCAGGGTGGCCTCATTGAGGATCTCGTTTGATTTTTGCACAAGAAGGGTGGAAAGGGGGCAATTTGTTTTCGTTTTCATGGAGGTCTTTTCTGAATAATAGGGCAGGGGACATTTTCTGGTTCAGAGTCATCACTGAGAATATGGAGGGTGGGAGTGGATGACTCTGGTAGGGTATGTGGTGGATTAGGTGGGGTAGGGGAAATGACTGGACTGGTTGGGTCTGTGGGTGGAATATGGGGTACTTCGGGGGCGTCTGGGGGGTTTTGCTGTTGCTGCTCCTGGGGAATTTCAGCAGTTGGTTGAGGGTTTATGGGCGGGTTATTTAGTAGATGGTTTTGTTGTTCAAAACCCCTGTTGATGAGTAATTGAACAAGATGATGGTGGGTAAGTGATTGGGT
>CBVK0100190704.1:0-13546 GCA_900067695.1 Picea abies | reverse complement strand
GATACTTTTAAGAAATGGAAAGCTTTGGTTGAGAATGAGACAGGAAAAAAGTTGAAGTGTCTCAGATCAGAGAATGAAGGTGGATATTGCAACAAAGAGTTTGATGATTATTGTTCATACCACGGGTTTCGTAGAGAGAAAACAGTTGCAGGAACACCACAAGAAAATAGTGTGTCAGAAAGGATGAACAAGACAATCATGGAGCATGCAATGAGTATGGTATTGCATGTTGGTTTGCCCTTATAGTTCTGGGCAGATGTTGTAGATATCATTGTTTAATTAATAAACAAAGGACTTTCAAGCTCTTTGGATGGTGGAATTCCAGAGGAGGAATGGAAAAGTAAAAAAATAAACTATTATTTTTTGAAGACTTTCGGTTGTGAAGCATGGGTCCATATTGATAAAGAAAATAGAACAATGTTTGAGGAAAAATCCAAGAAGTGTAAATTTAATGGATACGGTGTTATTGATTTTGGTTATTGCTTATGAGATTATGAAAATCACAAAATCATTAGGAGTAGAGATGTCATATTCAATGAGAATGTCATGTATAAAGATCAGTTGCACGGAAAGAAACAAGAAAAAGAAAAACCATAATATATAGTGCTTGATGAGATCACTGAAAAATAAATTCTAAAGGTACCAGAAAATCAAAATGTACAACAATAGGAGCAACAGTTACCTCAAACTCCTACAAGTGTTGTTAGAAGATCTAACAGGTTAAGTAGACCCCCTGAACGATACTCTTATTTATTGTATTATTTATTGTTGACTGATTCTGGTGAATCAAAATGTTATGAAGAGGCAATGCAGGTAGACATTAAAAAAAAGTGGGAGCAAGACAAGAAAGAGGAAATGGATTCTCTGGTAAATAACCATACTTAGGACTTGGTTCAGTTGCCTACAGAAAAAAAGAGCATTGTAGAATAAATCGGTTTACAAGTTAAAGGAAGAAAATGGAGGCAAAAAGCGGTACAAGGCTAGACTTGTTGTAAAGGGGTTTACACAAAAGAAAGGTATAGATTTTGATGAAATATTTTCTCATGTTGCTAAGATGACTTCAATTAGAACAATTTTAAGTCTCGTGGCAGAAGAAGATTTACATCTTGAATAGTTAGATGTAAAAACAAATTTTATCCATGGGTATTTGGAGGAAGAGATTTATATGTAGCAGTTACAGGGGTATGAGGTCAAAGGGAAGGAAAATTTGGTATGCAGGTTGAAAAAGAGCGTGTATGGCCTAAAACAAGCTCCAAGGCAATGGTATTTGAAATTTGACAGGTTTATGACAGAACAGGGTTATAGTAGATGTCATTATGATCACTGTGTTTTTTTTTAAATGCTAGAAAATAAAAGTTATATTATCTTGCTATAGTATGTAGATGGCATGCTTGTTGTAGGTTCTAATATGCATGATATAAATACGCTCAAGAAGAAATTAGCTAATTCATTTGCGATGAAGGATTTGGGTGCTGCAAAGAAAATACTTGGTATGAGTATAAATAGAGACACGAAAAATCACAAATTGACATTGTCTCAGAGTGAGTACATAGAGAAGGTGTTGGAGAGGTTTAGAATGCAGAATGCAAAACTAGTTAGTACACCTTTGGCCAACCATTTCAAATTAACCAAGGAAATGTGTCCCAAGACACAAGAGGAGATAGAATACATGTCCAGGGTCCCTTATTCATCAAGAGTTGACAGCTTGATATATGTGATGGTTTGCACAAGACCAGATATTACACATGCAATGGGAGTTGTGAGCAGGTATATGAACAATCCAGGTAAAGAACATTGGGAGACAGTAAAGTGGATTATCAGCTATTTGAGAGGTAATGCTACTCATGCATTATGTTTTAGATATTCATACACTGTTCTACATGGATATGTTGATTTAGATATGGCAAGTGATAAAGATAGCAAGAGGAGCACCACAGGGTATGTTTTTACTTTAGGTGGAACAACAATAAGTTGGATTTCAAAACTACAAAAGGTCGTTGCACTTTCAATAACAAAAGCAAAGTATATTGCTGCCACAGAGGCTAATAAAGAAATGATTTGGTTACAAAGGTTTATGGAGGAATTGGGAAAGAAGTAGGAGAATAGCAGGTTATACTGTGACAATGAGAGTGTCATTCATCCTGCACAGAACTCATCATTCCATTCAAAGACTAAGCATATACATCTCATGTTCCATTTCATACGATCCGTCTTGGAAGATGGACATTTGAAGTTGGAAAAGATACATACTAGCCAAAATCTCGCAGACATGTTAACAAAGGGAGTAACCAGGGAGAAACCGAGTTCCTACTCAGTTTTAGTTGGTCTTCAAGCATGAAGGTGAAGATGAAATTTTTTCCATGTCCAAGGTGGAGTATAGTCCAGTAGGTATAACAACAGTGGAGTTGTTGTGATCAGTCTCCAAGTGGAGATTGTTGGTTGTGGAGCCTGATTATCTTCTTGATTCATAGGTTTGTTTCAATTGTGCTTGGAACCCATTCCTTAACGAGGGGGTGTGGGGGGGATATCCCCCCCACAACTGTCGCCAGAGGGGTAAAAAATTGTCTTGTAAAATATTATAATTTCATAGTCAATATGGACCGTTCATTATAAGGTCGCAGATCTAACGATATAAATTAGTTTTAGGGTTTTTTTCCCTAGAAGGCAACCCTCTTTTATGAGGGAATTGTATTGCGACTGGGTATGATAGTGATTATTGTATTATAAGAGAGGAGATTGTGAGAGAAAGAAGAGAAAGTTACAACGGGTGTGTTGTAGGTTGTATCCCTTCATTTTGTTGGATAATAAAAAGGAAGGACATGACAATTTATCTGGTGGGTGTAGCCCACACTGGATGAACCACGTATATCTGTGTCTCTATTGTATTGTGTATCTGCTGTGTTTTATTTTCGCATTTGTTTTATTTTATTGCTCCGTGATCCTGTTTTCTAACAGAAATGACGAGGCAAATTATTGACATCCTTTTGACATCTAAACATTCCTTTTGACCTATAGCTAACCACTAGTTTTACCATCTTTATCATAATAATGCCAACACTATATCCTTATCTTACATCTGCTCAAATGTATCTAGAGTATGGATGTTTAATTTATTTTTGTTTCCATCTATGATTTTATGAGGGGTTGAAATTGCTTGTGTTGTTAGATTAAACCAAGGTGCATCTTGTTGATATTATGGTAGCTGCGGGAGGTATTTACCCCCACGTGTAAACCTGACGAAAATAGAATATTCCGGGAAGCAAGAAGAAACCCTAATTAGTTGGCTAATAACCTTAGAAGACAAGTCAGCTCAAGAGGATAACTTGTATTAGGTTATTAGCCTCCAAGAGAAGAAGTCGACTAAATGAAATATTATATACTAAGTAAACAGACACCCATAATGAGAAGTCGGCCCAGGAAGTTTGTCAGATTTAGTATAAATACAGGAGGCCAATCTTCATTCTGGCAGGCATTCTCAGAACTGCAAAAGAAACACTTGTGCACACTACAGTTGGCCAGTTTGTGCGCAAGTTTGGAGGAGAGCTGTCGTTGCAGTTGCTGCAGCTAGCAGATTTTGGTTTTGGCTTGGACTATCTCTTGGTTATGGTTTGGACTCTCTGATCAGCTCTTGCTTGGTGCGCTATCCTTGGAGAAAGGTGCGCCACCCTTTGTTTGGCTATCTAGCCTAGGGTTTGCTTCCAGAATGATTCTCTGTCAAGGTTAAGGTGCTCGGGGGTGGCTTTGGCCTATGGTTGGGTGACAATAGTGATATTGTCTATGGTTAAACACGCATATCCATTACATTCTAACAAGTTATGGGCCCACACCTCCTTCATTCAGTCTAACCACTGGAAGAGAGCATAGCCATAAGGATACTAAGATCGTTGAAGAACTGCCACTAGGGTTTCTAGCAGGAGCAATTACCAAAGCATTGTCGCTAGAGTTACTAGCAGGTGCAGTTGCAGACACCCTAACCCTCTCGTTGAGGCACCTTAAGTGAAGGGATTGCCCTAATTTCCGGATAGACTAGTGCACCCTAGCCTAGCGCATCTCTTGGTACTCTCAGCAAGCAAAAACGTTAAGTTTGAGTTTTTGGTCAAATCTAGGGTTGACCTAGTGAAGGCAACCATGACTTACTCTATGAAGTCAGAAAACAAGTTAGATGGGGCTTCTAACTTCAGAGCGTGGAAGACAAGGATTGACCTCATCCTTGCCAAGAAGAAAGTGTTGGATATCGTGAAAGGAAAGATCGTGGAACCAGAGTTTGAAGAAGGAAAAGAGAAGGAATCGCAGAACGTTGCAGTTATGGAGAAGTTCAAAGACAGTGACATCAATGCCATGAGTATCATAGTGGACTCTATAAAAGACCACTTGATACCCTACATCTCCCATCTTGAGTCATCCAAGAAGATGTATGATGCCTTAAACAAACCTCTTCTCAGTCATAAACATTTGGACAAGTAATGAGTCTGAAGAATGAGCTCTGTGACATGAAGATGAATGATGATGACAACATAACATCATACTTTGTGAGAATCTCTCAGTTAAGAGATCAACTACAAGCTATTGAAGAGATCATCTCAAAGAAGGAACTGGTAAATATAGTACTCAACGGTCTTCCCAAGACATGGAATGCATTTTCCGCAAGTATGAACATAAGGAAGGAGTATCCTACATTCGAAGAACTTTGGACTTGTTGTGCACAAGAATAATCAAGGATTAGTGAAAAAGAGAAACCTCAAAATAAATACGATGATCAAGCCTTCACAACAAGATTCAAGAATTTCAGGAACAAAAGGAAGTTTGGTTCAATGAAGAAGCCAAATCAAGAGAAAGATATGTTAGAAATACAATGCTTCAACTGTCGAAAGTATGGTCACTACAAGAATCATTGTCCCAAGTTGAAGAAAAGGAAGGAGACACACGAAGCATCAATTGCCGAAGAAAAGGAACCTTCAAAGAAGATTAAGCAGGATGAAACAAACTTCTTCTTCTAAGACAAGGTAAACAACACTCTTCATAGTTCTTGTACATACCATGTTTTCTGTACATATCTTGCATATCTATTTCTTAGAAGATAATATGTTCAAAGAGAAACTATACTTGTGGAAGAACAACAAGATAAGGATTGCTACAAGTCAGACAATACACATGAAATGATGAAGTACATCAACAACCCCTAGTAACAATTCATGTGGAAGTTATTATCAGAATCAATCTTGAAGAAACCTAGAAGAAGTAAAGACAGAAAGAAGTTAGCAATCAAGAGGAAATTGGAAAAAGATTTGTGACACTTTGCAGAAGGCAATAAGGATGCAGACGAAAGCGTGGACTCTCCTAGATGGAGGGAGCCAACTATATTATCAAAAGAAGAACATGCATTCATGCATGAAGCAAGGATTAGGAGGGAGCTAATCCTAAATTATATGATCCATTGAAGATGATGAAGTATCTATCCATGGTAGCAACCATGAAAAGTAGCACGTGTTCAGTGTGACTTCAAAAGAAGTCTTCTTCGAAAAGAAGCCTTAAAGTAATCCCTGGTTTTCCATCCACATCCATGATCCTACGATGAAAGAAATAAGTTGGAATCTTCAGAGCATGGAATCTATAGAAAACTCCATGAACTCAAGAGCTAAAAAGAAACATGAGGAAGAACATGAGGATTCCAAGAGAGAAAGAAAAGACAAAACAACCAATCAGTGTATCGAGAAATCACAATACTACCAACCTGATATGAACTCACTAAAAGCAATCAAGCAGAGGAACTGAAAGTTGTGATGAAGAACAGTGTATGGAAGACTTATGAATGAAAGCATTGCAAGATCCAGAACTAGAGGTTCTCCCAGATGGAGGGAGAAGACTATGATGATTGCTTGTAAACCAGACATACCTCTATATGAGCTAGTATATCGTCCGCAATATCCATAGGTTGGAGTTTACATGTAGAGCAACCTCAAAGGCTTTGATGTATACCAGAAAGAGACCCTTGTATGTAGGTAGAAGAAGATCTTGTATGGATTCAAACAACTTGGTGCAGAGCCTTCAATACATAGCAAAATCGTGGTGAAAATATTTCTATAACAGAGATATTGTATCAGAATGGTTACTCAGAAATCCAAGATGATGGATTGCTAATCCATGACAAACTCTCATAGATTTGTTCCAGTTTGAGCCCTGCCACGATGTTATGAGCTAGAAGGAAACAAAAGATGAATCCAACAATGATATACTACATTGATCAGAGCTATATGAAGCCTTCAGAGAAAACCAGTGTTCCAGAAAGATCGAAGTACATTGAGATCAAGCATTACACTCTCCGTGATGAAGTCCAGAAAAGAGAAAGTGGTTCTCCAATATATATCTCCACAAATGAGAAGATAAGAAAACATTTTGGTGAAACCTCTGTCCAAAATGAAAAAGTTTGTGTACTCAAGCTGGAGCTCGTGGAGACGACTTCCTTATTGAAAAAGGAAGAGATGACTCCCAGGTTGGGAGGGAGCACTGATGTGTTATTGATTTATGGACAATCATTTTTCAAGTTCGAAAAATGGTCTAGGATGAGCAGTTCCTTTCCAGTTCGAAAAATGGTTTAAGATTTCTGACGGACAGGCATTTTCTAGTTCGAAAAATGGTCCAGATGAAACGATCATTTTTGTAATGAAAATGGTTCGATGGATTGCTGATGTATCATAGACAATGATTCCCCTTGTGGTTAGCATAAGGAATGGTCTATGAAAGTCTCTCTTCTTGACGATCACTTTTAGTAGTGGTCAAGAAGACTGGTCTGCCTCGCCGGACAATCATTCTTTCGAAGCTCACAGTTTCGAAGAATGGTCTGTTTTGGAGGTTGGTGCAGGACAGTCATTTCCTTTGGAAATGGTTTGGACAATCATTCCCTAGGGAAGATTCATTCTCTCCAGGCTGCACTTTGTTTAGTGCCGGAGGAATGGCCCAGATAGGTGAATGGTCCAAGTTCAACAATCAGGGACAGGCATTCCCTAGGGTAGATTCATTCTCTCCAGGTTGCACTTTGTTTAGTGCCAGAGGAATGGCCCAGATAGGGAATGGTCCAGGCTCAGAAATTGGGACAATTATTCTTCCTTGCTTGAGAAGAATAGTCCAGATAACTCATCATTGATGTTTTACCTTCTCAGGGCAGATGCTCTTCCAGATCTCACAGATGTGAGTGGAAGAATGGCCTAAATGACTCAGTTTATATCATAACAATGTTTTCTGTGCAGGTTGATATAATATGATATAATTGTTATGGAGACTGTATGTCTCCGGGCAGTGGATGTATACTATTGTGGTGGATGTGGACTACTAATTGTGACTATATGTCACTAATCTAGTATCCGTGTGCTACTTGGTGTGGTAGTGTACCAATGGATAGTAGTTGTGTACTACTATGGATAGACACAATTGTGTTCTATTGAATGAAATTGTTCCGATTGTCTTGAAGACTATCAATAGTGTTGGAAAATGTTTAATCAACTAGATGGATGATCTATGGACAAAGATTTCCCAAACGGAAAATGGTTCAGGACATTTATTCTTCCAGGACATATGTCCAGATTAGAAGAATGGTTCTTGTGTCACTCTGTGGAGTGAGTGACTTATCTAGCATCATGTCTGACTACTCAGATGGAGTATGGTTTCGAGAGATGATGTAGTTGATAACACTGATAGTGATGATGGTGCTCATGATCTAGTCATGAGATAGTCTATGCGACTATGTTGATGCTACCGGGTGAATGGTATGTTTGTGCTCAAGACCATTACCTTCAATACCTCCCTAGCTAGGAATGAGTGTTGATATTATGGTAGTTGCAGGAGGTATTTACCTCCACATGTAAACCTGGCGATAATAGAATATTCCGGGAAGCAAGAAGAAACCCTAATTAGTTGGCTAATAACCCTAGAAGACAAGTCGGCTCAAGATGATAACTTGTATTAGGTTATTAGCCTCCAAGAGAAGAAGTTGGCTAAAAGAAATATTATATACTAAGTAAATAGGCACCCACCATGAGAAGTCGACCCAGACAGTTTACCAGATTTAGTATAAATACAAGAGGCCAGTCTTCATTCTGGCAGGTATTCTCAGAACTGCAGAAGCAACACTTGTGCGCATTGCAATTGGCCAACTTGTGCGCAAGTTTGGAGGAGAGTTGTCGTTGCAGCTAGCAGATTTCGGTTTTGGCTTGGAATATCTCTTGGTTATGGTTTGGACTCTCTGATCAGCTCTTGCTTGGTGCACTATCCTTGGAGAAAGGTGCGCCACCCTTTGTTTGGCTATCTAGCCTAGGGTTTGCTTCCGAAATGATTATCTGTCAAGGTTAATGTGCTCGGGGGTGGCTTTGGCCTATGGTTGGGTGACAATAATGATATTGTCTATGGTTAAACGAGCACATCCATTATATTCTAACACATCTGTGTGTGTGTGTGATTCTAATAAAGATTGTTGACCTAACTTGTAAAGTGCACCAACAGTTCTTCCAAGTCACCACGAGGGTTCTTACAAGAAATAAAACTAAAAATAAATCAATCAATTCATAACCTTATCCTGTGTATATTGCACACAGTTTCTCACAAGATTAATTGACCCAAGGTTGACAATTAAATGACCCGGTGATTTGAACTTGCCACCAACTTTAGGAGGGTAGTAAATAAAACCGTCAATTGGATTGTATACCCCTTTGGAGGGATGATGGAGTATTCCTCATGCATGACGTTGACACTTTAACCTAGGACGTTGGAGATATTAATGATCACATCATGCTTGATAGTGACTCGATGCTCACTTGGATCGACCTAGCACTTATGATGTTGTTGGCACTTGATTGGTGATGAGGTGTGACCCCATTGATGAGGAGATGTGACTTTTCATGATGCATTGCACCTTTTGGGGATTGATGTGACATTTGGAGACTTATGTCTTTAGAGAAGGTGACGTCACCTTCATTTTGACCTCCACTCTCACAAGTGTTGATTTTTGAGGGGACGATTTGATTTGTTTGCATTTTATCTTTATGTTTGAGGCTATTTTGGGGGTCGGCTTGAGACCTATCCACCTTGTATCATGGATTTATTATATTTTAAGGGCTTTTAGATAGATGAGACACTAGGCTTGTCTCATGTTTATAGATGATGGTTTCCTCATTTGTAAAATCATAACTCCTCTTGTGGAGAATCATTTCTAGCACTTGTTTACTTTCATATTCATCATGGAGAACTCATGCACACTTTCTTGGAGATGATCTAGTGGATGCTTTGCAAGTATTTTGTGGACGATTTCATTTCTAGGGTTTTGTTCATGCCAAATGATTTGACTAGTAAGTGTTCTTTTCAAGTCTTGGATGGTTTATTCTTGATGTGTTAAGTGAATGCTTTAAAAAAGTGGTGATTTGCATGCTATCTTGTTTCTCTTGGATAAACTTTGTCTAGAAACCCTAAGGGCGATTTGTGGTGGACTACCTTCCATGTTATTATTCATTTAAATCTTGTTAAAGGACATAAGGATTTTTATAAGGTTTGTAGTGGACTACCCTAGTCTTGCTCTTATAGGCTAAGATTCTAACGTTTGTAGTGGACTACTCTAGGGTTTTGACCAAAATCCATCTAGATCTCTTGCTTAAGGTCTTAAAAGACATAGGACAACTTCTTAGGGTTTGTAGTGGACTACCTTGAGTTTTCCTCTTAAAGAATCAATACCTGGGGTTTGTAGTGGACAACCCTAGGGTTTACTTCTTAGGTCTTTTCATGCCTTTGGTCTCCATAGAATTTGCAGTATTAGACTCCATATGCCCAAGGAAGCTACACGACACTAGTCCTTTTCTCTCTTGCAAGTATTCCTAAACCCTAATCCCTCTTCTCCTTGACATCTTATGCTAGATTTAGGTCTTATTGCTTTCCTTCTTCATTTTTAGCTATTGTTAGCCTAACGTCTAGGGTTTTGTTGCATTCTTACTCAGAATACTTCTTGACATCATTTATTGCTGCATTATTGCAATTTTCAGCCAATTAGGACTTTGACATCTTGTACATTTGAAGTAGTTTCATGCTAATTTTAATGTTTCAGCAATCATTGGTTGTTGGTGTGTTAGTTTTAACTTGCATTTAGCATCTCTTCCATTGCATCTTTGCTAGTTTTAGGACTGTTATATTACTATTATCATAACTTGTTATTTACTGAAGTAAATCATCCTTTATTACAAGTTTTATTACAGCCATTGCTTTTTCTTTGATAATAGTGTTTCAGAGCATTTACTTGATTCATTTTGTTGTGGTAGATATATTTTACTATCTTTGAAACACCCCTCACACACCAACCTTGAAATTCCTTTGCTTAAACCACCTTGTCTTCAATTTGAACCTTGATCTAGTTGGTGGCACAATTGAGAAACCGAGATAGGAGGCCGTAGACTTGATTCATTCTTGTTATAGGATTCCTTGAGGTTGCTAGGGAAGCCTCCTTTGTGTTGGATTACAATCCTTCACTAAACAAGATAAGTAATTGCTTAGGTGATAGTGGCAAGTACTTCCGTATGTTATGCTTGGAAAGTACTTACATATGTTACACTTGGCAAGTACTTCCATATGTACTTTCTAAAAATAACCAATTCAAAAATATGAGAGTGCCCATTTGTATGTCTTCATCCTCCCTTTCATACTTCAAATGGTACATATCAATGGCATGCATTGGGTGACCTGCTAATAATAGATCCAAAGGAACCTACTAAAAATAGCACTGAATACGTTGGAACCCTATCCACTTGGTGAAATGAGCATGATATGTTCTATGGATGTACCTGATCTGAACCACCTACCAAGACCCTATCCAATCCTCAAACCTTGAGCAATAAAAGGTCTGCAACCATGTGCTGACCCTGATTTTAACACTCGTGAACCATCAATGCAGAGTGAACTTTTTGCTGTTGAGTTCATCCTATAATATGTCCATGAACCGTCAATGTTGAACCAAAAGAAATTGATTTTGGAGAAATCCATTTTGAGTGGTAACAAGTCCCACAAAGGCTGCTGAATAGTAGAAATTTATTGTATAGATGGTGTGCTAGTTCTAGATATTACATATAGTGACAATAGTAAATGCTATGCAGGTGAAACAGTGGCAATGATAGAAACAATGTAGCTAAATCATACAAAGTTCACTGTTTGTTCTCAAAAAGATGCTATCTCGCTTTTTGATATAGTTTGTCCCGGAGTGCGAAAAATACAATATACATGTGATTGTGGTCTGAAAGCTGATATGTCACAAGTTAGTATTTATTTATCGCTTGGTAAAATTAGGTGCAATTGCAAAAGTTTGCACTGTGCAGTAGGGCACCACTAGATGTCATTGCAATGGTACATAGTACACACCACCAGGCTCAATTACAACAGTGTCTGGTAGACACCAGTAGATTTGAAATATGATATGACAATGCAACTTATTTGGTTATAAATGTGGCCTATCCCAAGACATTTTCATTTTATCATTTGTGAAAAACTCAGTGTTTCCAAGACAAGGAAGCTACATCCTCAGTAGAGTCTTTCTATTTGAATGGTGATTTCAAACATTAAATACCTTCCCTGAAAGCAATATATGTCCACTGTCATCTAATATACAATGGATTAACAAATATAGAAAAATATCAGATACAAAGCCTCTATTTTAAGTTTGCATAAAAATTTTAAATCTACATTTTCTTGTTAGAGAGTGAGTTACAAAGTATTCACTACCACTTATTTTGCAACACAATGAAAGAGAATCGGGTAATATGCCTCAGCAGACTGCAATTTGAACCTTGAGGCTTGTGAAATATAAGAAAAATATTATTTTACAAAGTGTGATTGCACTTAAATTCTCTCATGAATGTTTAACATAGTGATCTGACTTGCAATATCTTTTCCAGAAGAGGATTGATATCCACTTAGATCATGATGAATGGCTTCGAATTTTTCTTTAAGTCTCTCAATCTGCAAAAGCATGCAGTAGAAATGAAAAACAAAGCCGGAGAAATTTTTTCTTTAGTTTCTCTTCAAGAAAATAATAAAGAGGAAATCAAATTCAACAATAGTAAAACAGATATCAAGGACTAAATGAATGTACCCTTCGAAGTTCAGTCTCTAGATCTCTTTTCTGTTGCTCTAAAGCCCTTCTTGCATTTGCTACATCAAATGCATTATCCAAGTCATCTTCAAATGCATTCTCCAAGTCTTCACGTAGCAGCGCTGGAAATTTGTCCACTACTGGCATGAGGAAGAAACAATTGAACTGCAAGATAGCACTCAACATTGTTATCCCATTGTATTAACCTTTCAATTGAAAACTTCAGCTATCTACTTCTCATGAACAATATTTTATGGCTCAAACACATGACTTAATTTATTGGAGATTCTGCTTCACAACTTGAAAGCCATGCCAATAATAAACATACAGCCCCAAGAACATTAATGTACATTAAAATTTTTAAAAGGTTACTTACAGCCACCTGGCTTATGGAGATCTATGTGACTTTGGTTGGACAGGCACTAACACAAAGTTCTACCCCCAACACTATTCACCTTGCAACCCACTTGTAGTGAATGGCATAGAGTCATACAAACAATAAGTCATCTAACCAATTCAAGCCACAATAAGTCAGCTAACCAATCCAAGCGGCCATTGTTGGTGTTACTGATCTGATATCGGTTCCAAAAAAGAAAGAACAGTAAATAATTAATGACTGTAAAATAATGAGATGTCGAGTCATATATGATACTTTACTTGGTCATACATATGGGTACTCGGCCACTTCTTGTTCTTTCCCACTCCCTGCTATACTTGGGAAGAGAAAGGACCACCGGATCTAAAAAAGGAGGAAGAGAAAAAGAGCAAGTTGGAGCCAGAACAGAAAATCCTAAATATTTTTTAAGTTTAGGATATTATACATGTTTATTTTGTACCTCTGTAATAAATGTTAGATTTCAGAGTTATTAACTTGGTCACTATATGATCTGTAAACAAGGGACTTATAGCCTACTTGCTTCACTAACATGGACCCTGTGCAGAAATATCTTCTAAGCTTTGTTCTCAGGTTTTTTCGAATGGTTGTAAGGCCTGCAATTTGTCAGTCAATGGCCCACTGCTGTATAGTGTAACCTGCACCCAATAGTTACTGACAATGCAATCACAATCAGGCCAATAAAAAAAACCAAACTCTACCAATACACTGAGAACTCTGTCTCTCAGTTCTTCTGATGGCTGAAGGCCTTCTCTGTGCGACCAATGTAAACAACCCATTGCAATCCCCTCTGTGCTATATCCCTCTCTGGCACATGAGGATGGAATGTTTGTGTGATAGGTTACCTTGTAGGTTCCTCGTTTGTAGTGGCCAAAAAATCTACTCTATCTTCAGGTTTGGTTTCAAGGTTCTTCTGGTTTGAGTACTCTGGAAGGCCAAGGTCTCATTAGTCCACTATCATTTCAAAGAGAATGCAAAAATAGGTCAGATGGGACTGTTATCCCCGATATCTAGGGATAACTAGGAGATCATGTCTCGAG
>CBVK0100190702.1:0-10658 GCA_900067695.1 Picea abies | reverse complement strand
CCTCTCTAGCTACCTTACATCCAATGGGCACGGAAGAGAATTGGATAAGGAAGGACGTATGATGAAACTCATTGAAAGATTGCAGAAAGATGCCCAGGCTCACCGAGCTGATAGCTGAAAGCTCATGAGGGTCAGGGATCAACATGGTGAATTCAACTTAAAGATGTTGAAGAGCCTACAAAGAATAGAAAGGAAATTGGAAAAAGAGAGTGACACAAGCAGATCAAGAAGTGTCAGGATCCCTGAGAGGAGAAGAAGATCGAGGAGTGGTAGCAAACATCATCATCGCTCCCCAAATCATTCCAGTAGGAAAGTACACAGTAGTTCAAGCCCATCCCCTACCAGAAAACATCGAAGATATGGAGTGGATGAATTGAAAGGGGAGATGAACAAGATTAAGCCTCCTATGTTTGATGGAGAACATAAGAAGGAGGAAGATGCCGAAACATGGTTTCTTGGCATGAGGAAATATTTCCAACTACAGAATTATTTCGCTCATGCAGAAGGAAGAATTGCAATGTACCAACTAAAAGGAAAAGAATCCATGTGGTGGGATCAATTTATGCAGGTGCAACACATTAAGGAGAAATATATCCCTTGGAAGGAGTTCAAGAGGTATTTCGAGAAGAAATACCTGACTAAAAGATACTATGACAGAAAGATGAAGGAGTTCTTCGAACTCAAGCTAGGCAGCATGACCATTGATGAATACAAATGAAGTTTCTTGGAACTACTGAAGTATGTTCCATTCATCAAAGATGAGGCTGTCAAGATTTAGAGGTATCTGAGTGGACTTCCACCTTCCATTGGTGACAAGATTCAGTATGATGATCCTAAGACTATGGAAGAAACAATAAGAAGGGATAAATGCTTATATGAACAACAAAGAGAAAAGCCTACCTTTCGGAAGGCTTGGGATGACCAGAAGAAGTTTAATAAGGAACAGAGGCAGAAGGGAAACAAACCTCCCTTTTTCAGAAACAGTCTTCAGGGACAGCCATCATTTAGAGAGCCAAGAATGGCTGAAGTGGGGGAACAAAGGTAGAGACAAACACCCATTCAGTGTTGGCGCTATAAAGGGAACCACAAGTACAGAGACTGTCCCCATAAAAATGGCAAAGCAAGAACTGTCCATACTATTCAACAAGCTGAAACCGTGGAGGACATGGGTAGTAGAATGCCAAAGATCTACACAGCCCTAGATAACAAGCAAGTTGAATTTAAATTGCACATGATTGAAGTGGGAGGTATGATTAACAACCAACCATTTATTATTTTAATTGATTTAGGGGCTAACCATAGTTATGTAGATCCTAGGGTGGTGGAAAGTTTGCATTTATCAAGAAGAAAACATGAAAAGTCTTGGTTAGTGAAGTTGGCTACAAGAACCAAGAGGAAAGTCACTGAGTTGATTAAGTCTTGTCCTGTGGACATGAAAGGATTGAGCACTAAGGTTGAATTGAATATTTTTCCTTTAGGCTCTTATGACTACTTAATTGGGATGGACTGGTTGGACCAGCACCATGCCCTCCTGGACTATCATAACAAGAAGTTTACATTCCTGGATGAGGAGGGAAATTGGAAAATAGTCCAAGGAATTCCCAGAGCTATGGCTGTTAGAGAAATCTCAGCCATACAACTGAAGAAATGTTACAGGAAAGACTGTCAATTATTTGCAGCCCATGTGGAGGAAGCATCTAGAGATGAAGTCTCAAGAATTGGAGACCATGAGGCACTCACAGAGTTCAAGGATGTATTTCGGGAGGTACCTGGACTACCTCTGAAGAGAGACATCAATTTTTCTATAAATTTGATGCCTGGAGCAGCTCCAATTTCGAAATCTCCTTATAGAATGAGTACGCTAGAGCTGAAAGAGTTGCAATTGCAGCTTGAAGAGATTCTAAAGAAGGGGTACATTCACCCCAATGTGTCACCTTGGGGTGCCTCCATCCTGTTTGTGAAGAAGAAGGATGGAACATTGAGGCTGTGCATTGATTTCCCGCAGTTGAACAAGGTAACTATCAAGAACAAGTATCCTCTGCCAAGGATCGACGACCTTTTCGATCAGTTGAAGGGTGCGAAAATATTTTCAAAGATAGATCTCAGATCGAGATATCACCAGGTAAGAATAAAGGATGAGGACATCAACAAGACCTCCTTTAGAACAAGGTATGGTCATTATGAGTTCACAGTGGTGCCATTTGGACTGTCAAACACACCTGTTGTTTTTATGTGCTTGATGAATGGTGTATTCAGGAACTATTTAGACATTTTTTTCATAGTCTTCCTGGATGACATCTTGGTGTATTCCAAGTCAGAGGAAGAGCATGAACAACACCTAAGGATGGTGCCGCAAGTGTTGAGAGAACACCAGCTCTATGCCAAGTTGAGAAAATGCTCATTTTATCAAAGACAGATCCATTACTTGGGACATATTATTTTAGAAGAAGGGATTGTTGTGGATCCTGAGAAGGTTGAGGCCATCCGAGAATGGTCAACGCCAAGGAATGTGATAGAATTTAGATCCTTTATGGGTCTGGCAGGCTATTATAGAAGGTTTATCGCAGGGTTCTCAAAGATAACTCACCCTATCACTTCCTTGCAAAGGAAGGAGAAAAAGTTTTAGTGGAATGAAGAGTGTGAAGAGAGTTTCTAGCGATTGAAGCAGTTGTTAACCAGTGCTCCAATCCTGAGAATTGCAAATCCAAATATGGATTTCATGGTGTGCATAGATGCGTGTAAGGAAGGGTTGGGAGGATTTCTCAACCAAGATGGATTTGTAATCTGTTATGAGTCCAGGAAATTGAAAGAGCATGAAAAGAATTATGCCACTCACGATTTGGAGCTAGTAGCAATCGTCCACGCTTTGAGGAAATGGAGACATTATCTCATGGGAAGAAGATTTGAATTGAGAATAGACCACCACGGTCTGAAATATTTGTTTGAGCAGCCAACCTTAAATGCTAGACAAAGTAGGTGGTTGGAGTTTCTGTGTGAATATGACTCTGATATCAAGCATATCAAGGGGAAGGAAAACAAGGTGGCTGATGCACTCAATAAAAAAGTGCATGACTTACATGCTTCAACCATTAGCATGTACAGGACTGATATTAAGGATAGAATTTTGGAAGCTGCAAATGCATATTTGCAGTATAGAGACTTGGTAGCAAAGATACAATAGAGTGAGAAACCGCAGAAAGAGGAAAATTACACCTTGGAAGTTGATGGAATACTTCTGTACAAAAACAGAGTGTATATACCCAGTGTCCAGGATTTGAAACTTGCTATTCTAAGAGAAATGCATAACGTGACTTATGTTGGACATCCTGGATATTAGAAGACTGTGGCAGCAGTCAAGAGCCGTTACTTTTGGCTGGGTATGAAGTGAGAGATTGCTGAATACATCGCCAGATGTATGGAGTGCCAGAAAGTTAAGGCTGAGTATAGGCACCTAGCAGGGTTGCTGCAACCTTTACCCATTTCGGAGTGGAAGTGGGAAGTCGTAACAATGGATTTTATTATAGGATTGCCCAGAACAAGCAAGAAACATGATTCGATCATGGTGGTGGTGGACAAGCTTACAAAAGATGCCCATTTTATTCCAACCACTCACAAGGCAGCAAATATTGCCAAGATTTTCTTGAAAGAAGTGGCACGCTTGCACGAAATTCCTAAGATGATTGTGTATGATAGGGACCCGAAATTCACCTCAAATTTCTGGAAAGGACTATTTAAGGGATTCAGAACGAATCTGAATTTTAGTACAACGTATCATCCCGAGTCTAATGGATAGATAGAGAGGGTGAACATAGTAATAGAGGACATGCTGAGAATGTACGTGATGGACAAACCATCAATATGGGAAGACTACCTACACTTGGTAGAATTCACCTACAATAATGGGTATCATGCATCATTGAAGATGAGCCCATTTGAAGCACTTTATGGAAGAAAGTGCAATACTCCAGTGAGCTGGGATAATCCAGCTGATAGAGCAGTAATTGGGCCAGAGTTGCTCAAGGAAATGGAGGACCAAATGATACAAATTAAATAGAATTTGAAAGCTGACCAGGATAGGCAGAAAAGTTATGCTGATAAGAACATAACCCATAGAGAATTCAAAGTGGGTGATCATGTTTTCCTGAAAGTAGAAACTAACAGGAGTTACCTGAAGCTAGGAAGTTGCACCAAGTTGGCAGCTAGATTTTGTGGGCCATTTGAGATCCTGGAAAGGATTGGGCTAGTTGCATACATGCTTACATTACCTGCATCTATGACTGTACATAATTTGTTTCATGTTTCATTGCTTAAGAAATATATACCTGATGCTCATCATGTTATCGATTGGAATGTGATTCAGGTGGAACTAGAAGGTGTCCTGCAAGTGCATCCTGTGCACATATTGGACAGGAAAAACAAACAGCTTTGGAATCGAGCTATAGAGCTTGTAAAGGTCCAGTGGACCTGGTACGGTCCCGAGGACGCAACATGGGAGCATGAAGATGTTATGCGGGTAGAGTGCCCACATCTTTTTGAAAATTTTGAAAAGCTTGCAGATACAGTGTAAAGTTGCACTGAGGACAGTGCAGAAATAAGGGGAGGGGGATTGTAATGTCCCCAAGGCCGAGCCCTGATGTAAATCATGTTGAGGAAATGAATTGTAATTATGTTGTACAGGCTGGTGAGCCAAGTTATATAAGCTGGTAGGCTTATGCGATTATTAGGCCAGAGAGCCTAAGTGTTGAAGGCCAAGAACCTGATTTTGTACATGTATCTATGCAGAACATTAATACAAATATAAACACCGTCACGTGCAGATCGACCACGATGAATGAGTAATGGGGGACTAAAATTCCACAGAATGGGCAAGGGATTAGTGGTTGCTAGGTGGGAAGAGGGGCTAAGTGTTGAGCCTAGGGGCTAAGCCTAGGGGCTTAAGTCCTTGGGAATAATATTTTAATATTATTCCAAAAGACATGTGAATTATATGTTTTTTATCCTAAGTTCCTAGCAAGGGGAAAACATGTACAAAGGGGATGCATGTTGATGGAACGCATGCAGTTTCATGGGTGACAAGTGTCAACCTAGGTGCATGCAAATAAAATGGCTAAGATGAGATGTGATGGGGGTTCCTCCTCCATTCCACCATCGATCGTCTGAACATGAGTCCCATCGGAACTCTACAAGAATACCTTGGTGCAACCCTGAAAGACAAAAAAGCCTGTGTTGATTTCTGAGATAGACGATACAACCTTTGTCTGAACAGTTTGATCCTGTGCATGGGATCTCTGTACACCTTGTGCAATCCCGAAACCAAAACCGTGAGTCTATTTTGTGATTGTTGAGCCTGTTTGAGAAGCCTGTGTCTGTTTTTCCCAGTTGGATGTTGTGGCCATGCAGTGATGGACTGTGCGTGGCTTACTAGCCAGTGTGATTTCATGCTTAGCCTATGTGTAACCTCTCTCCAGGTGAGGGAGGTGATTGTTGTTGGAAGAGGTAGGTTGTCAGGCCTGTGAACAACTCTCTCTAGGTGAGAGAGTTTGCTGGGAAGTGGTTTCTTCCAGAGAGTGTGCAGCACCAGCTTCGGGCTCTGAGACTTCCTGATCTGGCCTATTGCCAAAACCCAGAGAGGGAGGTGTAGCATCGATGGACTATGCTTGTGAAGGTGTATACTCCCGGGTGGAACAGGCATGTGGGGAATGAGAGTTTGGGAGTAGTGGGCATAAGATGGCATCCTGGGAGGAATCCTTCCAGTCATTCTATGTAGTTTTCCCTGTAACCTCATCCTAGCATAGGATTCCTTGCCTTCGAGGTGGAGCTTAGTCCCAGTTTAGGGGTGACACACTGCTAAGCTTGATGAGCAGTGTGGTATAAGGTTGGGAGGTTCGTGGAAGGCCCACACCTGGTTGGTGGAACTACCACCGTTTCAAAGATAAGTACAATATGATGTTTCAATTACTTTTCTGGATGTATGTGTATTTATATTTATCATGTATTCTGCCGTGCATACGAATTAATGTTAAAGCCATTAATTATTTATAATAGCAGTAATTCTTATGGTTACTCTGAGTTTAAATGTGTTTCATTTGCTTAGATGGATGTCTTATATATAGAGTTAAGTATGAGATTGTTATTCCACGTAGTAATGTTGGCTCGACCATGGGGTTGATGGTCGAGAGTGTTACATGTGGTAGACTAAAAATATCATTTAGAAACACATAATTTCATGTACCTTCATTAATTTTTGGTTTTGTAGTTTCTATGCATGAATCTTAATAGGATGTTGCTTTCGATTATTTTCTATTTTATAGATTGGATTTTGGGGATCAATTGAGAGTGATGTGAAGGGGAAGGGAGGGGCCATATGATCTTCCATATTCACGTGGTTGGCCTTGTTAAATAGAGGATAGATTATTCTTGAAACTAAGAGAAGTTTTTTCATTTTTATACCATCATGATCGTATAATATTTCATCAATATTATTGTCACAGTATTTCATCAATGACGTTTCGATGAACGTGTTTGTCATTTCTATAGATTTTTTTTGAAACCCCAATTTTCTTTCAAAGTACACAATTTGGTTGACACAAGTTTTAATTTTGCATCAGTCTTTCTTCATTTTTCTTTCCGGTTCTATATTAATGTATATTCAATGTAATCGTGTCATAGTTGTATTGATGAAAAATATCTCTTTTTCATTGATTGGTTAATCAACACCATAAAAATACTCCCTTGCAGTACTAGATGTTGGGATGTATGTAATGTCGAACGAATTTTACAAGGAACAAGGAATGGAAATTGTACGAGGACTAGACACCGACAACAGTGACCTGTGAATGGGGCCAACGTTGAAATTTTTTCAAACAGTTTATGTATGCACTAAAATTTTACATGGATAGACTATTCACATGCCTTAACTATATGGGAGGGTTTCTGGACTCAAATTTCACTCACACACCCACTTTCTTCCATCATCAATTCATCATGTAAACCATACACCCTAATTTTCTTTCAAAGTGCACAATTTGGTTGACACAAATTTTAAGTTTTCGTTAGTCTTTCTTCATTTTTATTTCAGGTTCTACATTAATGTATATACAATGTATATGTGTCATAGTTGTGATGAAAAATACCTCTTTTTCATTGATTGTTTTATCGACACCATAAAAATACTAGAGGCGGAAAACAGTGACATGTGAATGGGGCCAACGTTGAAATTTTTTCAAACTGTATCTGTATGCATTGAAATTTGACATGGATAGACTATTTGCATGAATTAATTATATGGGAGGGTTTCTAGACTCAAATTTCACTCACACACACTCTTTCTGCCATCATCATATCATCATGTAAACCATAAACCCTATTTTTCAAATGTTCTAGTAGATATGTTAATCATTCCAAATTTCATATTTGTATTTGACTCAAGGTCCAACTAGCTTGCAAAGTATCAAATTTTAATTTCAAGTTGATAAAACAAATATGAAATGAATCCAAGCATAATTTGATATCATTGCAAGAGAGACAAATGTAAATAATCTTGCGACGAATTTGCTATACTATCGACGAAAAAAGTTCGTCGATAGTATAGTTAATTCATTGCAAGAATATTGTGTCTAATTTGAATGGTATTACATGGTTTGAAAGGAGTGTAGGGATTATATTATGGTGCAATGTACTGTAGTCTATAATAAAAATATCTATGACAAACCTCAAAATGGATTGTACCATATCTTGTTCATAAGACAAATATTCTTTGTATGTTTCCTTTGTGGTGGCTCAAGCCCTCAGTACACACGATGCCTAATGTCACCCATGGTTAAGGAAATAAATTAAGGTTCTTATATCCTATTTGAATCTTCTTAGAATTGAGATTCGTTACATAGTCCTTGAAAAAATACAAAAGAATTATGTAGCGAATATTAATTTGGTCTTTATGTGGGACATTTTATGCCATTAGTATGTTTTGTACACAAATAATGGATCTTGGGGACTACACCATGGTCAAGGAACGAGTAATAAGGAACAAGGAACGAGGAACACAGAGCAAGGAACAAGGAATGGAAATTGTACGAGGACTAGACACTGACAACAGTGACCTGTGAATGGGGCCAACGTTGAAATTTTTTCAAACAGTTTCTATATGCACTGAAATTTGACATGGATAGACTATTCACATGCCTTAATGATATGGGAGGGTTTCTGGAATCAAATTTCACTCACACTCCCACTTTCTTCGATCATCAATTCATCATGTAAACCATAAACCCTAATTTTCTTCAAAGTACACAATTTGGTTGACACACATTTTAATTTTTTGTCAGTCTTTCTTCATTTTTCTTTCAGGTTCTACATTAATGTATATAAAATGTATCTATTTCATAGTTTTGATGAAAAATCCCTCTTTTTCATTGATTGTTTAATCAACACCATAAAAATACTAGAGGCGGGCAACAATGACATGTGAATGGGGCCAACGTTGAAATTTTTTCAAACTATCTCTGTATGCATTGAAATTTGACATGGATAGCATATTCACATGCCTTAACGATATGGGAGGGTTTCTGGACTCAAATTTCACTCATAGACACTCTTTCTTCCATAATCATATCATCATGTAAACCATTCATGCTACAATCATGGTTCCAAAGAATTGATCTATATTGAGAGGGCCGATTCATGCTACAATAATGGTTCCAAAGAATTGATCTATATTGTCTGATGAGAAATAGATTAATTTCTGAGTGTTGATGAATGAATGACAAGTTTGGTTAACGATATAATTTTTGTGCCTTGACAAATAATAATGAAATTTTCTAATCCGGTAGCATTGTATTTCTTCTAAAGTTATTACATTGAGCTCATTGCCTTATTCTCTCTTTACAATAGTGATACTTCATGTGTTTCATGGCATATACTTATTGAATGGATGAAAACTTATATTGGTTATGAACTTGTTACAATGATGCTCTATTTCATTGCTATCATAACGACCCAATTTCATGCTTAAATGTTTCATAAGTACTTGTTCATGATTCACTTCTTGCACATATGAAATTTAATAAATGATGACTATCTTGTGAATGAATATATAATTTTTACTTAGAAAGTTTCACCATGAACATTTTATATTGCTTGATCACTAATTATGAGTAATGGTGCATTGTTATGTTGTGTTGAATAAAGTAAGTGTTTTCCTTCCAAGAATTCATTGAGAATTTTCTTCTCTTACTTTTCTTGAAGCATCAGTTTAGAGAAGTCAACCCAAGTCAAACAAAGTCCTTGTCCTCACCTATCTAGAAATGAAATGATAGGACTTAGTATTAACCCCTAGGAAAACCCTCCTTATGTTAGAAACCATGGCCTAGAAATGTAGAGGCAAGGGCACTAAGGTGATAGTGGAAAACTTCCCTATCTATTTCCTCAGGCTTACCTATCTAGAAGATAGTTAGTTTGAACAGTCGGGTCAATCAATTGACTCAACCAACCAACCAACCAACTATTATGGCCACAACAACCCTCTTATTTTTCTTTTATAAGAAAAGGAAAGGGACCCCTACCAAATTGAATATATGCAGATGGTTTGGAGTTATGAAACAACTTCACTTGGATGACCTGTTTATTGTGAAATCATAGCACCTTCTATAATTGGCTCAAGAATCAATTTTTTTTTTTAAATAAATTGTTGTCGTCGTAATTTCGATGCACCATATAAATCTTGTGACACACTTTCTATACAAATCACGAAAAAATGCATAGCAATATGCCCTGTTTTCATCACACTTGTGACGACCCTTACAAATCTTGTGATGAACTTTCCATACAAATCACAGAAATTGTATAGCAATTTCATCGCAATATACCCTGTTTTCGTTGCACTTGCGATGACCCTTACAAATCTTGCGACGCACTTGCTATACAAATCACGAAAATTATATAGCAATTTCATGGCAATATACCATGTTTTCGTTGCAATTTCGACGACCTATACAAATCTTGCAACGAACTTGCCATACAAATCACAAAAATTGTATAGCAATTTCATCGCAATATACCCTTTTTCTGTCGCTTGTGCGACGACCGCTTCGAAAAATTATTCGTCGAAAACGTTTTCCTTACTTTGCTTATATTTTCGGGTGTGCGATGATCTCTCTTTATTGTCACGCTTGCGACGATAGCTCTACATTGTCTCATTTGCGATGATTTCCCTACTTTGTCTCATTTGCGACGATTTCCCTACTTTGTCTCTTTTTCGACAATGTCTGACAACTTCCCTAGTATCATCGTTCTTGCGACGTTAATCCAGGTTCGTCGCACGTGCCACGTCACATTAAACAACATTTGGGAGACTCAAGATTCGTCACAATATCCACGACATAACGTCGCAGGAACATCGAAATAGTCATCACAAAATGACCCAGATTTGCTAGTGTTTTAATATTTTATTTTATTATTTGTCTTATATGTAATTTAAATTTTTTTTTTTTAATATTTTGTATTTTTAACTCTTTTATTATAATTTTTTTAGAAGTGTTTTCTTTAGTATTTTTTTAATTGTATTCTCTTTTTTAAATTTTATTTTATTTTTCAAAAAGATTTTAAGTTCATTTGATTTTAATTTTTTAAAATTTGTTTGAAATGATTTCATATATATATAT
>CBVK0100190701.1:0-13128 GCA_900067695.1 Picea abies | reverse complement strand
TATATATATATATATATGTAATTTAAATTTATTTTGTTTTATTTTAAATAGAATATTTTTTTTCCCATATAGAGGTTCTTTTCATCTTTATTTTCTCTTTTATTTCTTTTTTTTTTCCCTAAATTTTCAAAGGTTTTTTAACTATTTTTATTAATTTATTATATTCAACAATTTTGAGCTCTTAGGAAATGATTTAAAAAATGTTGTAATTTTAGACTCGAAAAAAAAATGGTGCTACTGATAGCACTTGTTTTTTATTCGAGGTTGATTCTAATAATTTGATTGCAAGGACACTGATTTTCAATGCAATGATTTCAAAGAACATGTAATTTTAGCCCCCCAAAAAAGAGGTGGGTGCTACCAGGAGCACCACTTTTTGATTCAGGGGTTGAATTTAATATTTTGGTTGCAATGGCATCAATTGTTAATTCCATGGTCTCAACATAGTTGTAATTTAAAGCTCATAATTAAAAAATGGTGTTGTTGTCAACATCAATTTTTGATTTGAGGGTTGATTTTAAGGTTTATGTTGGTGACATTATGCGATTATTAATGCCATGGGTTAAACAATGTGGCAATTTTAACCTTGAAAATAAGAAAGATGCTACTATCAACACCACTTTTAAAACGAGTGTAAAAACAACCATTAAATATGAACTCTAAAAAAATGAGAACTCTTGAGAGCTCTCATCAAATTGATAACTATGTTAAACACGGTCATTGAAACAAATGAGCTACAATGTTCCACATAAGTCCATCTTTCACTTCATTACTACAAAAAACTCAACATGAACTATATTACTCTCACAACCATTAGTAGCATTACACCCCCAAACGACTCTTAATAGTAGTTGGCCTTCGTCAATCATGAGATTATACTTGAATAATATGTCACTTTGCTTGCATTGACTACAATTCAATTGATACATGAGTTAGGTAGCTAATGTTGTAATTCCCAATGCGAGAATCCTAGTGTATATATTGTATTTCATATATGTTTGAACATCCTTTAAAATATGTACCATTATCAATGTGATCATATATCAAGTTATGGAAAACTTGTGCATAAATAAAATGGTTTTGCACAAGAAACATTAATCAATGTCCCAGTAAAAATCCATGATAATCAACTGGTAGAATCTTAAGAATGTTCAAGAAATGTAGTGTGTATAGCCATTCAACAATTTTTCATATCCCAAATTCAAAAGCCTTGCAACCAACCTTTCTTTAGTAGTTAATAGATTAAGATGCTTCAAGTATTGTCAAAGTCTTGTTGAGATGATCCGCATGGACACATTATCTTACTCACGGTCTTTAATGCTAAAATCGAGCTAGGATACCAGATTCTTGTTTTGAAACCCCTTTCTTGAGAATATTACAAGGTGTTTGTTTCCAACTATAGAAAAATGAAATTCGTACGTGAACCATTTGATAGTGAGGAGCGGTTTTGAAGTTCTTAGGTACAATTGCATAATACTTTAAAACATAGAAAAGCTGGTCGGATTTCCAAGGATTAACAAGGCATATTAGTATGTGTGCATGTGAAGGATGTAGAATCAATTTTGATAGTGAGGAGCGGTTTTGGAGTTCTTAGGTACAACTACATAATACTTTAAAACATAGAAAAAATGGTCATATTTTCAAGGCTTAACAATACATATTAATATGTGTGCATGTGAAGGATGTAGAAACAAGTTTGGCAATAAAATCAATGTGATAATGTAATTATGAATATTAATGTGATAATGTAATTATGAATATTATTGTGATTCTCAAAAAAAAAACATACATCTAGTTAACAAAAAAAATTATAACATACACACAATTAACACAAAAGTAGCAAGCAACACCCATATCAATTAAATGTGTAATGTGATTAGCAGTGGAAGAGTAAAGTATATTAAATAAGGCTCTTTAAAAAAATGAAAGGAGGCTCCCCAAATATGTTGACTTGGAGCTTGTTGAAGCCTAAATAAAAGGAAATTGCCACTGAACAAATTTGTAGTTATATGAAAATGAGATGACTATATTGATTAAATAAATTATTTGATTATTTCAATAATATTATTTTCTTCCTGACATACTATTCAAGCAAGGTGAAGTTATTTATTGTTTGTATGCATAAAAGCTTGGAAAACTGTCATCTTTGTACCAAATAGTAAGGTGACATAAATGTGCTTTACACTTAGAAAGGTTTTCTTGATGGGTATTGGTTATAAAAATCTTGAGGTCTTGCTAACCAATACAAAGTTTCATTGTGTTAGGATATTTAGACACCAAGGAGTTGGTAAAGATCAACTTGTTCTAATGTGTCTTTAGGCAAAGTGCGTTTCCTTGGTATGCATTTGTAATTATGCAATCCGAAGAGAACAATATGTTTTAAGCATAAGCGGATATGATGATTAATATTCTTCTTGATATTAATGGCTATATTGATCTATGACATAACACCCAATTGGTCCACGATCTCTATTTAATAAGCATGGAAGGTCATTTTCTAATGATCAATTGTGAGAAATTTATATGTAACTTTTTTTCTTTTTCATTAATATATTGCCTCAAGTGATTGTGTTGGTTGGGGTTGTAGATTGTTTCCCTCTTTGAGCGTTTTAACCACGTAACACACTAGCACACTGATCTTCAATTTGTTTGTATGAGTGGTTGTTTAAGGTGCTGTACATATATGGAAATACCATTTTTATTGAACATGGTAGCACAACCCATATGAAAACCCACTCTCATTGTTGATCAAGATTCCGAACTTGTATCACTACATGCATCAAATGATTTCTCAATTATTCCATTTCTATGCATTTCAAGGCTAAGAAGGTTGTTCCATAGTGTCTGGAGCATTTCTTTTAGTTAGAAAGACTTTCTGTTTCACCTGAAAGGTTTTTGTTTGCCCAAGATACAATCATTTTTGTTAGATTCAGAGGTATAAAGCTTCATTGTAGTTTTTATTTATTTTTATATACAATGTTAGCATTTGTTTTTTCTATTTATATTCCCGATTTGCTATCTTTTCTAGTTTACATATGCTCTTTGTCATGCGCCTTGTGTGATCTCGTAAAACTAAAAACAAAATGGAAAGTCTTTTGTTTTTTGTGCATGGTCTTTGCTCTGCACTTTATGTGAACTCAACAAATTAGAAATAGACATAAAATTGTAACTTATGAGTAGGCTAATTGAGATCTAACCTCGATCTTGTTAAGTATCATATTTTTTATTTTTTCCTTCATAATTTTGTTTCTTTTTGTGTGTGGCTATGTTGAAGCTTTTGCATATAAAAACAAGGTTTTTTTTTTGTTAAGCACACACTTAAAGGAAAATAGTAAAAAAAACCCTCCATAACATTTGTTGTATATTTTGCATTAGCTTATTTGGTTGAAAGTTACTTTATTAAATAAGAGGTATTGAGTTCAAGTTTTTGTTTGGTTAAGTTACTTTTTGAAAAGTTCATGCAACTTTAAGTTATCATATAACTTTATTATATTGTATATTTTGCATTGACTAATTTGGTTGAAAGTTACTTTATTAAATAAGAGGTCTTGAGTTCAAGTCTTTTTTTGGTTAAGTTACTTTTTGAAAATTTTATGCATCTTTAGACTATCACATAACTTTATTATAAAACAAATTTCATTTAAATTATAAAAGTGAATCACGATAAAATAACTTTAATGATATTTTTTGAAGTTATTTTTTGAATGCAATTTTAATTTATAAAGTAACTTCATGGTAAAAATGATATTCACTTATTTTATAAAAGTGAGTCACTTCATGTAAATATAACTTATTTGTAAAAATGAGTTTATAGGTAAAGTTAGAGAAAAACGAGAAATGTTTATTTACTCAACAACCTCATTGTGCACGCATCATCATGTGGCACTTTGGTTACCTTTTATGTGTTTCTTTAGAAAGACATAACTTTGACATCTAGAGTCTATTTTTAGTGTTATTTTTTTTGAAACCATTTAGTTTTTCGAGAACTTTCTATTTATATAGTCATTGTTGATCTCTTTTCCTGTTAGGGACAAGAGTTAACCTCATAGGGTATTCTTGTAAATAATTATCAATATCCCCTCTTCGTTTCTATAGAGGTGGTACTCATCTTTATCGACATTTGGGAGATTCTTCTTATGACCGTAGATACATGCAATAGGTGAGTGCTACATTGCAAAGCCCAACAAATCTTTCGATAAAACTTCTATATACATATGTACTTGTCAAACAAATCATCTCATTCAAGAAAAAAACAAATATAACTACTAAATATTTGCATCTATAGGGTTTGGAGTCTGCATTCAACATATATTTTTCTTTCCTTTTAAAATAATGTGAATTCAGAATCAACTATAACTTTGCAAGATGAAAAAATATGGAAAGGTCATCAAAGAACTTTAATGGACTGCTTTGTTAATATAAAAATGGTTTGAAAAACATCACATGTTCAAGAATCCATTGATATCATCACCATATAGATTCATAAAAACAAAATGACACTTGAATAGTTCTTTGTGAGAGAACTTTATAATAATATCCCAAATGTAACAAGTTTAGAATTGTGTGAATCAAGAGGGATGGAATAAATTTAACAAGATCCTTATGACAATTAGATAAACTGAAATAAACTAGATTTCCTTTTTACAATTTTGCTCCTTTGTACCTAGAATATCATGCAAAATGTCTGGAAGAATTTAGGGAAAGAGATTATTTGACCCAGATCTTCATGTTGCCAAACATACATGGAAAATATAATGAAAATAATCAATCAAAAGGAAATATGAAGGAGAAAGTTAAGTAGACTAATTCACAAAATCTTGGAAAGGAAAAGCTTACTTCCAACAACCCCCCTCCCTCCTTGAATATGCTTTTCCTCCTCTTTTATAATCTTCTCTTTATCTTCTTGAAGATTCTTTAGGGTTAGGGTTAGGGTTTTATTTACCCCTTTGTAAATTTGAACTTATATATCCATGCCACCAATTGGGACCCACTTTAGAAGTTCATAGATTTCTTTTAATAAACCATTTTCCAAAAATAATTATCCTCCAAGTTAGAAATAGTCACAACTGTATTTTAATTTTTGGGGCATTATAACTATCATTTCATCTATATAAACCATTTCTATATTGTTCTTCACATCTCTATCTTTCCAATGATCTTTTGATTGCTTAATTTGGACATCGAGATAAAATGTTATGGCCTCCAGAAGATATACACTTAGCAATCATTGATCTATTCTCCACATGAATCCTTGACCTCCGATTTGTAAATCCTCCCTATTTATCCCACATGTATTATGGGAAGTCTCCCATATCATATTTATAAACAAATGACATCCCCATAATGTTTGTGTCTGAAGTAGAGAGAACCATGGAACCTTGCGTAGTTTGTGTATAGTATAGCTTTTCGTTGCCACCTCATCACCCAGTCATCATGTCAAGTCATTGCCGAGTCATCTGTGTCCAACCCATACCATCAAAGTGTCATGCAAGGATAATTCCACTTCATTGCTATGTGTTAAAATGTTCCAAAGAAGGGGGAGGGAAATAAAACTTGGAAAAATAAATAAGAAAATAACTAAATGTTTGTATTGTGCGGAGAAATAGGGAAATGTGGAGAAAAACAATATGATTAATTATCTGCACAAAATGTAGGAAAATAAACTAAGTGTAAATGCATAGAAATAGGAGAGGAGAAGGAGGCTCCACATGTAAGACTTCGTAAATATTAGTAAAAATAGCTTGGAAAATAAACCAAGTGTTGAAATAGCTTGCGGAGAAATAGAATGTGAGGTAATGGAAAAAAATGGCTAAGTGTTAAAGGGGTGCAATTTGAAGGATGTGGGGCGCAAAATGGATGTGGGGAAAGTGTAGAGGTATGAGTTGTGTGCATAACGCTGAGAAAATATTTGAAGTGTATAATCTCCACACAATTTAAGGAATCTCTGCACAAAACAAGGCATACAAAATGGTTTACATAGAGATAATTGAGGATGAACACAAACAATTTACTTCTTTTTTGTATCCATTTATTTTCTTCTCATTTCAAAAGAGAAACCATCAATGTTGGCCTTACGTGAAGAAGAACTACAACAATGAAATTTTTAAAAACTTGTTGGGCCTTCATGATCAATAGGTGAAGGTTATCTGGCACTTCCCAAATTTTAAAATTGGTCTCCATTTGAGACAGACATAGGTTCAAGTATGCACCAAAATCACCTAGTTGATGGGTGTTAGGAAAACACATCAACAATCACTTTATTATTTTAAGGCCATCTTACTTGCATATTTTAATATGGCTAGTCCAAGTGACCTTTTTCTTACTAGTTCAAAGTACTCATGGAAATATCGTATGGAGGATGTGCTATGAAGTAAAGGATTTTACTAGGTTACCTTGAGAAAAGACATTGCCCCCATTGATGCCTCAAAGAAAGAAAAATGGAATAATAAAAAAGATGAAGAACATGTATTAATTTGAATGTCCATATTTAGTGATTTGTGGTTGCACCTTCAAGGAGTAGACAAACCAAATTATTCTTGGAAAAAGTTGGAAACTATACTATTTGGTAAACACAATGAAATTCGATCCCACTAGCTTGAAAACCAATTGATTTCTTCAAATCCCATTGATTTCTCTTGCATTGAAGATTATATATCTATTCTCATGATCCAGATTGGATCATTATATTTCTTGTTATCTATATCAATCTTTTCATAGTGGAAAAATTGGATGAATAATCTTGCAGTGCCATTTTAGTGGCAGGTTCGAGTTTCAAAAATTGAGGTCTGGAACCTTCTGAGGCCATTTTGAGGCATCAAATGACATTTTTTGGGGTTATAACTTCCCCAACATATCTCAGACCCCGTAATTCTATTCTACACAATGATACATTTCTAACGGTGAAAACATCACATCAATCATAGTTTGTGTTAACTCCCAAAATGAAACCGTCCTTTCGGCCGAGTTTTGGGTGGATATCATAGCTTTCAGTAGTAGCTTCAAGTCATTTTTGAGTTTTTTCAGTTGAGAAAAATTTTGGTTTTGGTGTGTCTTAGGAAATAATCGATCCATAAAGTCTTCTATTTCGAAAATGTGACTGTTTACTTTCAACAGCTAACATCATGTTAAAGGGCCCATTGTGCGCTATGGAAAGCGATAGCTTTCAACAGCTAAGGGCGTTGTTTCATCAGTTCAAAATGCTGTGGAAAGTAACGAGGCGCGAAAAGCTCGACAGACAGTTCGCACGTGGCACGATACAGAGAGTACTTACTTTCGCGCTAAGAAACGTTTTTTAAATGATGTGGCATGTTTTTTTGCTTTCCGCAGCTAAAGTGAGTTTCATATCAAACGGTGCGTTGTGGAAAGTATTCACTTTCCGCAGCTAACAGGGGTTTCCGAAGAGTTCGCGTGCTGATGAAAGTGGCAAACGAGCCTGATGACAGGGATGTTCTCCAAACACCGTAGCTGCATGAAACATGAATCACGTGCTCATTATCCACGCATGCACGAAATGATGAGGTGATCACCCCCACGTCACAACAAGATCCGAAACATGCGCTGGTGGAAGCAAGCAATCATGGTAGTTCAAGCTTGTATAACGGGATATGACAGAAATTTGAAATCTTTTCAGAACCGACGTGCAACTATCATCACACCAGAAATGGCAAGTTCACGTCCGGCGACGCAGGTACAGATGAGGTTCAGAGGGTCTGACACCATCAAATCAGGTAAAGTCGGTGTTTCACAGGTTATTTCCAGAGTACACCCAAGGTTTGCATTTCACCCAACACAGAGGAGAAGCCGAGACTGCTTTCAGCAGCACAGGACAAGGGTTCGACCAAAAAGTTACAGAAATCACAGTGGCCGAGTGACAGAGTTGTAAAACGATGAAAAAATGCGATGGCTTCTTGTTAAAACGAGAACTCAGTGATTTATCTTTTCTGGAATCGCATCCCGAGGTTCAAAGATGTTTTTCAAACGCAGGTTGCATGGAATTCGTGAACAGATCGCAGAGTGGGTGTCATCAAGCCACAGTTGAGGCCTTTGCAATGTCATTCGACGGTAACAAAGCTCGGGTGGGTTCTGTAGAAATCAAGGTCGATGAGAAGTTTATTGCAGAAGCTACAGGGTTACCTATGACTGGGCAAAAATGGTTCAAAACCACGGCTCTGAAAAAGCAGGATTTCAAGTTCTATCTGAAGGATGGATACAAACATAAAGCCTGGGCTAAAGGAATGCTAGTCTCATACTTGGACGAAGAGTGGCAGCTTTTATTCAAAGGTATTCAGTTATATATCACATCTGAAGGTAGATACGACAAGCTAATGATGTATCATTTTAAATTGATGGACCATTTTTCAGGCAAAACTCCAATCAATCTACCTTACTTTCTATACCACAGTTTGATTAAAGTCTGCAATAGAATCAGAGCTCGACCTTCGAGCATTAAGTCGACTCTCTGTCATCTGGGACTAATAAAACTCATTATTCTACAAGAGCTAAAGTTACAAGGGAGAAGTTGGGAACACTTCCTATTCTGGGAAGGATTCGAGACTCAAAATCAAACCGCAATTGAACAGATGACAGGGTCAAAGAAGAAAGTCTCTCCTCAGAGCAGCATAAGGAGAAGAAGGGCCATACCAGCACCTTTAGAAGATGAGATATCAGGGATAAAACCTCACAGTTCAAAGGGGGAATTAAAATTCGAGCAGAGTACAGAGCCAATTGTACAGCAGGACTCAGGCCACCCTACACAACAGAGCACAAGGAAAAGCATCTTAAATCTACCCTACTCAGATTCAGAGTCTGAACAAAAGGATCAGTCCCATGCTATCAAGAGCTCTGAACAGTCTGCAGAATGCGCTCAAAATTATGACACATTAAGTAAAATAGAGCAAGGAGAATCGTCAAAGAAACCTAGGCCAAATAAAGCTCAGAAAATCAAACACCTCAAGGAGGTAATTGCTCAACAGGAAGTTCTGGAGCGAGTGATTAAAGACAGATATAAAAGGTTGTCTGACAACTTTGCTCAAACGAATGCAGCATTCGAAAGGTTAGCCAAGCAGAGCGTTAAGGAGAAAAGGAAGAAGGAAAGACTCGTCAACAGCTGCAGCAGACTAAAGTTGCTTGCTTGACACCTCAAAAGACGAATCAAAGGATTGAAACGAAAGCTAAAGCAAAGGTCTCATCTAGACCTGCAAGTCCTAGCTCAGGTGGTGGTCAACATGCAAGGTGAAAGGTCAGATGTCAATTGATTTCAGTTAGAAATAAATTTTGAAGGCGAAAAGCTCCTTTTTGTGCATATCGCGACTTTCAACAGCACCCGGCTACTTTTTCGCTACCCGTTAGCTATTGAAAGCGATAGCTTTCAACAGCTAACCGGTGAAAGTTTCAAACGGTCGTGCTGTTGAAAGCTCTGTAGCCAAGTTTTGTGGACGAGATCACTACAGTTTGTTTCAAACTTGTTTTGAAGACATGCCAGCGTGTCATGCATCATTAAATTGCATGCAAAACGGTTCAAAATCAAAGCATCCGAGGAATTTTTGGATACACTTTCAATGCCATATCCTAAAACTCAGCCATGAGTATTGGGGGAATGAAATAGTCACACACAGGTGTCACGCTGCCTCACTGCATCGCAGGAGCTGGAAGCTGGAGAGAGCAGATGAAGGATTTTTGCATGATGAAGACAGTTCGAATACTCTTTTCTGTTATTGAAGACTTTATTTTCATAGCTGTTTAAGTAAAAGAGGATTGTTTTTATTAAATAACAGATCCATGTTTTTAGGATCTGTGTAACTACCTTGTAAAGGCAATAAATGCCTATTTTGAAATCAAACAATGGTTCAATCTTGGAGAGAATTTGGCCTATGTACTGATTGCTTATCTTAATACAATCACAGTCTTCTTTTGCTACTGTTATCAGATTTTTCATCCATCTTTCTATTCTGTATTTTGTTTAAGTTTAGTTCAGCTTTATGCTCATGAACTTGAATGAAAGAATCCTTTACTGTTTAGTATGACCCTGCATTCCAATGTATTTGGTTATTTGACCCTGCATTCCACATGTATTTGGTTATCTGAATAGTATTCTTCATACCTTTCTTGTTATATTGCATCTGATTGACAGTTTCTAAAAGCGTTGGTTCATTAAGATATTCTGATAAGTAAATCTCTTCATTATGCTTTCTTGGTATACCATTGATCCACCTACTGAAAATTATTTATTTCTTAAGTTACCAAGCACCTCTGGTCTGCAACCACAGAGGGTTTCTTGGAGTGATAACAGTTTGTATGCAAAAGTTATGCCTCCTGCAAGTTGACTTGTCGTGTTGATCACCATGGTACGAGAGGATTCCATGTCAACGCCAATTACTCATTCATATGGGGCTAGCCACATGAGGTGTTTCTAGAATATTCTAGAAGGTTAAAAAAAATATCACACATGAGGGTTGAGGAAGTAAAAAACCTATCCCTAGATGGCTATCAGGCTATGTTAAAAACCGAGCCACTAGGAGGAGAAGGGGTTCAATTCTTTATCATTGTATCTTGTTCCATAGTTGATAAAAACATCTGAGAGTGGTATTCTGTGAGCATAATGGAGGAGGAGAGATTCTATAGCAGCCATACAGACCGCATGTCAAAGGCAACTCCATAGAGAGTGCATGTTTCTTTGTGCTTGCATCATTTTTATACCAGAGAAAATAGAGTAGAGCAACCTCACCTTCTAGCTGGGTTTTCTCCCATATTGGGTTTTCCATGTCATATCTTATGTTTATTTGTGGATGGTGTGAATGTGTTTTATTGTTATCTATTTTTCTACATTTTATCTAATTTATCAGTAACTAAATATTCTGAAGATTTTAAGGAAATTAACCTTAATAATAAATATTTTAGTATTTTATTAGATCTGTTGTGATGAACTATTCTAGTGGAATATCCACGACAATTTACAGATCATATTGGTATCAAATTAGGTTTTTCTTTTGGGTATTTGTGGGAAGTTTCAAGATCCAGGAATCAACTTAAGGAGAAGTCACAACAACCCTAGCCATGGCACAAAAAAATGTTCATAATAACCCTCGAGATCCAACATAAGAGATATTTGAGTAGTTGGAATCACAAGTTGTTGACATTAGTTGCAATATTAACATCCTCATGGTGACTTTAGCAAGAAATCTTAGACTTTTTGGAGATGATGAAGACTCTAACTCAAAGAATAGATCAAAGAAAAAATCAAAAGATCAGGAAGACTCAAGAAAGGGGTCACATAAAGAATATGAGAAATAACATCCAAGTTCGAATGTCGTGAACCCTCCACAATCCCTATTCAAGATGAAAGTGAAAGTGGACATAAATCCATACCAAGGTGAGAAACATAGTTACCAACTTAACAAGAACTTTACAGAATTCTCACTTTTGGGGGGGTCAAGTGTTTTACCCCGTTTTTAAAAATGGTGCTACCAGTAGCAACTCCCTTCCTTTTTAGGTGTTGTTTTGATATTTAAAAATTTCTAATACATAAGATTTCCACTTTTTTTTTAAATGCTTGTTTTTTAATTTATTTTCAAATTATTCATTTTTTTTTGTCAAAGGTGTTTTTTCATCTACTTTCAAACTTATAACAAGCCTCTCCCCGATTGAGAGCATGACTATGACTAGATACCTAATGTATATGAACAAGTTAAACAACATGGAAGACAAGAGGCTTCCTAAAATTGCTTCAAAATCAAGTCATAACCACCATCGACTCAAGCGAGGATGGCATAAAGATGCCCAATATTGGATAAACTATTGGGGAATCATGGAAGACATTGTTAGGCAGAAATATTGTCATTTAATTCCGTTGTAGTATTTTCCCAACCATTTAATTTGTCAATCCGAGGTTCGTAGGCTTACGAAGCACACACACTATATATGCATGACTGAAGTAGAAGTAATCTAATCTAAATTGCTGAAATGAAACTAATCTAGGAAAGCAGGAAATTGCATAAAGGAAAAACAATACAACATGTGAAGAGTTAACGAAAAATAACATATGTGAGCTCACACAATAAAGCTATTTTGAATTACATAACAATAATCAAATGACAATCATGAAAGCATAACAATGAAAGAATATGAATCAAAGCTAAGAATCCCTTTCTCTTTTGAATCCTAATGACTACTCTGATTCTAATTACATCCTAATTGAATAATATAATTCCCCCTTCATGAAGAGAGAGCATTCTCTTTTATACATGAGAGCCTTGAAGATAAGATAACCATCTCATTATTAAAAATCCACTATTCTCTCAACCTATTTCCCATTATTACAAAATATAATCATCCTCACACATATCTCTCATATATCTTAGATAAGATATTCCAACCAAATATCCACGATCTTCTCCTTTGGAATGGTCTTGAATTATCTTCTCAAATATTGAAATGGTGAGGAAGCATTCAAGAAGTCCTTTGAATTAATCCTTCACATATTCCTACACATTACAAAGCTCACACATATTTGAGATATGTATGAAAACATGTTGATTTTCTAACATTTAATCACAAATTCCTTTTAAATACTAAAATGAATAAAGTGGATAACAATAAGGTGAAACCCAAGTATATTTATGGAAATGATATCATGAAAGGTTAATGGGGCGATGAAATGTGAAGAAGGATGAAGGGAAAGGTGGATGAGAATAAGACATTTCTGAGCCCCAACAAACACCATTTTGTAAAATAAAGATATTATTAAAAAAACGTCAAATCAAAATTTAAGGAGAAAATGTGGTGTGATAAAGAGTTAGAGGAAAAACAAATTAAGGTATTATAAGGAAGAAATCAACCCTAATATAGAAGATCAAAATTATCTATCTGTTTTTCCAAGTGTAAAGAAAAAAATAAGCATTGTTAAGATAAGAACAAATTTTCACGAGCTCCATAGTGAAACTGGGCGTTGGTCAATTCCTAAAATGCCATGGAATGAAAGAGTGTGTCATCTTTGTGACACCATGAAGGTTGAAAATGAAAATCACTTTCTCTTAGATTGTCCAACTTATACCCATATTAGATCTCATTCTCAAAATATTTGTCACACTACCAACCTTCCTAACCTCTTAACTCAACAAAAGTATGGTGATC
>CBVK0100190697.1:0-11051 GCA_900067695.1 Picea abies | reverse complement strand
GGACCCCTAACCCTTATTTTATAGGCTAGAAGAAGCTAGGTATTTGGACGAACCCTCGGCCATGCATGGCTGGGAGTTTTAGTTAATTCACCCAAAAGTTGTGCGTTTCGTCGACAACTTTCCTTTTTTCATGATTTTGTTGGTCCATGCGGGCTGTTTTAGGTCATCTAGCGTGTACACGTGTTCAGTAATAGATTAGGGCATGTGGGCCCTTATAAAAGAGGTTTTTTAAAGAGTTGTTTAGTAGTGCTTTGGTAAAGAAGGGATCTGAGATGGCCTGATGCCAGGTAATCATGTATGGTGCAAATTAGGGTTATAACAAATATGCCAGGGAATTTGTAGCATTGAGTGGAGGATTCAGGATACATGTTACATTGGACCAATATTGTGGCATCAAGTTCAGGGGTAAACCCAAAAACTATCACAGGAACAACAATGCATTGGAGCGCAAGGAAGGTAAGATGGAGATTCCATACTTTGATGGATCTTCTAGGGTGACTGGGAAATCTTGGGTGCAGAAGTTAGATATCTATTTATGTATTAACCCCATGAGGGAGATGGATGCCATCAAGTTTGGCACAATTTACTTGGAAGGAAAATCTCATGACAGGTGGTACCATGGTTTGACTACCTTGGTTCATAACCAAATTACTCCTTACACAGAGTTCACTCATAGACTTATTGATAGGTTTGATCAAGAATATCCATAGCTACATTTTAGGGACCTCACACAACTCAGGAAAACTGGGTCACCATCTCTCTCTCTCTCTCTCTCTCTCTCTCTCTCTCTCTCTATATATATATCTCTCTCTCTCTCTCTCTCTCTCTCTCTATATATATATATATATATATATATATATATATATATAGCGGAGTTTCATAGGATAGTCGTAAGGGTTCCAAATGTGTCTCAAGCGATATTGATGATTCTCTTTACTAGGGAGTTGATGGAACCCCTACGGGGTTAGTTAAAGGATTTTAAGCCTTCCAACTTACAGGAGGCCATATGGAGGACTAGGGACTTGATGGGATCATAAGAAAAAACTAAATTTTCCCCTAGACCACCCATAAACCAAGGGGGAAGAGATCAAAGGGTAATTGATAGAGGAAAAGATAGGATGGATGAGACTACTAGGAGGGAATTAAAGAGGAAGAAACTTTTCTTCACATGCAAAGAATCTTGGGATCCAGGGCACAAATGCATGGGTAAAGGCAAGGCTCATTATATTGAAGTGATTTATGATGATGAGGAGGAAGAATATTTTGGCCACATCCAAAACATGGAAGTAAATCCACCTAGAATGGAATCTATAGAGAATGAAGAAGAGGAAGAAGCAAGTATCAACCTTGCAATAGAGAAGAAGGTTACAATAGCCTCCATTAGTGGAGTGCCTAAATTCAACACCTTTAGGATGAGAGGAGTGCTTAAGGGACAAAAGGTTTCAGTACTCATTGATGGGGGAGATTCACACAACTTCATTGATTCATATTTATTGAAAAAGAAGACATATACCTAGAGTTAATTTTGAAGGATTTCATGTACTGGAGGTAGCATGAGGGTGCACCATGCCTTGTGACAGGTATATTCAAGGGATGAAAATAACTTTGGGAAGGCATGATTTTCCATAGGAGTTTTATGTGATGAATCTACCTGATACTAACATCATTTTGGGAGTTCAATGGCTTAGTACCTTCGGACCTATCACTGCCAACTACAAAACCATGGAGATGTCATTCATTGAAGAGAATGGGGAAAATGCGATACTAAGAGGGATGACAAGTAATACACCTAGAGTGGAGACAAAAAAGCACATGAAGGCCATTTTTAGGAGAGAAGACATTGTATATGCAACATAATATAGAATATCTGTTCAGGTGGATAAGAAAGGACACCCTCATTATCCTCAAGACATTAAAAAAAGCATTGATAGTCACAACAAGATTTTTGAACCTATTCCTCCAGGAGCACCACTAGATAGGGGGTTTGAGAATATTATAGAATTGGAATAAGTATAAAAAAATATCATTACTACTCCTTATAGACACCCAAAAAATTATAAGGTTGAAATTGAAAAGGCTATCAAAGAACTCTTGTACATGGGCCACATTAGACCAAGCTCTAGTCCTTTTGCATATTGAGTGGTATTGGTAAAGAAGAAAGATGGGACTATGTGCATGTGCATTGACTATAGGGAATCAAACAAAAAGACTATCAAGAAGAGGTACCCCATCCCTAGGATAGATGATATATTGGATAAGCATCATGGTTTTGTCTACTTCACCAAAATAGACGTGCACTCAGGTTATCATCATATTAAAATGAGGGAGCAAGATGTGCCTAAAACAACCTTCATATGTCATTATGGTCAATATGAAATTTTGGTTATTCCCTTTGGGATAACTAATGTTCCAACCACCTTCCAATATTGCATGAATCATGTATTCAAAAATCAATTAAGGAAGTTCCTCTTAGTCTTCTTTGTTGACTTGCTGATTTATGGAAAAACTTGGGAAGATCATCTTCAACAAGTAGATCAAATCTTGAGCATTATGGAGGGACAATATTTATTTTCTAAAGTGTTCAAATGTGAATTTGGGATAACTGAAGTCCTTTATTTGGGACATATCATTGGAGTGAATGGAGTATAGGTGCACAAAGAAAATATACAAGCCATACTTCATTGTCCAACACCCATGACTCTTACTGAGTTGAAAGGATTCCTTGGCATTTGTTCTTATTGCAGGAGGTTTTTCAAAGGCTTCACCCAAATTTTTGCACCCTTGACAGATTTGGCCAAAAATGGTGCATTTAAACGGAATCAAGAGGCACATATGACATTTGAAAAAATGAATAACGTAATGAGCACTTTCGACATAGAGGTAGACCCAGGGTTCAATGCTACAACAACGCACCAACAAAACCCTAACTATCGGCCCTTTCAACAAAACCCGGGGTAGAGGCATGGGGGGTTGTAGGACTCAAGTGTATGCAAGCTAGCTGGGACACAGATATGTGATTACAATACTTAACAGAGCAGTTAGCAGTTAACATTCATTAGCATTTAACCCTTATTCACATCGCAGGTAAAACCCTAATTATAGAACAACGTAGTATTCAACAAGATCTAAGCATATATGACCATTTAGCACATAGAATCAATAGATATAGCATTCGTCCAAGTTATTAAGCACTAAGATACTATATCAGATGCATCTAACATTCATAAATATTCAACACTAAGCATAAATCACATCAATCACACAAAGAAACCATAACAAAGGATATACGTGGTTCATCCCCAGCATGGGGCTACATCCACCAAATATTCATCTTCATTGTTATCTTATGTCAATCTCCTTACATTCACAGAGCCTCAAAACCAACTCCACATAGGATAGGCAATTTGCGCACACCTCCCCAGATCCTCCTTCCCCGAGCTTGGCACATCACAGAGCCTTTCTTACAATCACTTGCACTTAGCCCTAAAAGTTCTCAATACACAATATGCATAGAGCTAACCTAATCACATAGATCCAACCACTTACATCACTTGCACTTAGCACAATACAACACTTAGCACTGCATACCTCTTAGATCTAGTGTGTTTCTTAAATCTCCTAGATATCTATTTATACATTACAAAAGGGGCCTAAGCATGGGTAATACCCATGGGCCAACATCCCATACCCATTACATAAGCCCTAAGCCCAAAAAGGCCCAAAAATGGGGTGAGATGCCATGATCTCCACTTCGCCTAGAGGTTTGTCTTCAACCATCCTATCGAAATCCCAAAAATGGTCAAACACAACCAAGGTTCTCCAAAACTTGGCCGAGGGTCAACAGGCCCCCAACACTCACCTATGACTTGTCCCGAGTCACTCTAATCTGGGTAACTCTGTCTTGAATGCCTCAATTTTGGCTTGAGCTGTCTCAACCTGCTACTTCACCAGAGGCTCCTGCTCGATGAACTCTTGAATAACTTTCTCAGTCACTGGTCCTTCTAAGCGTTGTTCTACCGTGGTGACTACTAGTTCCAATTCTGCCACTCTTGCTTGAAGCTGTTGAATAGCTTCAATGAGATTCTCCACTTGACTCTCCACTGTGTCTTATTCTATCTGTGTGAGGCCTAACATAGATCAAAGTGCTCTGGTGACTGCTTCTTTAACTCCCATTTTCTCCATGAGTAACTGTTCTTTATCCTTATATATCTGTGCTCTATCCTCTGCAAACTTTGCCTGGAGGTCATTTTTTTTTGTTGTGCACCCTGATGTTGCTCTATGGCTTCCTCCTTTGCTTGCTTCAGGGCCTTTGTGGCCTGTTATTTTTCCTCCTGGATATGACGAAGGTGAGCCTCTATCGAGTCTTCTAGTTTTCATAGTTGGGTAGGCAAATCTCCTACATCTATGGCCACTGCTAACAACGATTCAATAGGCACTGTGTGGCTCAAATAAAAGCATGTTGTACCCCTTTGAGGTCTGCCTCGATCCTGTCAAACATTGTCTCATGTTTGGATTCTCTTTGCTACAAGATGTCCTTTGAGGTATCTGATACAACAACAATGATAAGGTCAATCCCATCCAATGTGAGCACAGTGTGGAATGGAGGTTTATTGTCTTTTGACTTCTTCCACAATGAAGGTTTCATCGAGAACCCTTTCTTTTCTTAGATGTTTCTGTCTTTGTCAGGGGATCTTTAGGCGGTGTTACTTTTCCCTGCTTCTGCTTGTCTTCTTACCCTTCATCCTCTTCTTTGTCTAATTCATCACCTCCTCCCCCTTCAGGTGAATCTAATGCAGTCTCTTCTGATGTGTTGTTTAGTTCTTGAACATATTCCTTCTTTTTCTTCCTGTTGTTGTTGGGTGCATCATATTCTTCGTGAGTGACCATAGGGATTTCGATGAGGTTGGGGTCAGATATTTCTACCTGGTCAACTAGTACAAGGAAATTTGCAGGCCATTCCTTGGTTATTTCTTCCATGTCCTGCTCTGTGAGTTTGTAATACGACTGTAGCTCTTCCTTATGTTCATCTCTGCATGCAATGATATATATGAAATGCCTATCTACACGGAACTTCATGAATGGCCTGAACCGATGCAATGTATTTGGTGTCATGTGAGGGAAAGATTCAATGGCCCTCTTCAGTTGTAGTTAATAGGTGTGGAACATTGCGTTTGACTGCCATTTCTTTTCCATGTCGCTTGAGTACGATAGCGTAGTGAACTTCACAACTAGTGGTTCAGACAACTCAATTTCAGGGAATGTAGCTCCTTTCAGCATCTCCCAAGCAATGAAAGCAATGAGAATCAACAGCCAATTGAAATGAAACTCATAGTCCTGATCCTAAGCTTCGTGGAAGTATTTCTCTAACTGGTTGACAAGGTAGCTTACCCAGTTCATTTGCATCCCTTCAACACATTTTCCTGTGAGGTCAATGACAAATCCCGTGACCTGCGTTCGCCTATTCTTCCTGACGATCTTACCAATGATCAACTGGGAAGCTAAGTGCACTACGCCATTTTGGATGGAGGCTACCTTATATCCCTGCTTCCCCTTCTCCACGTCACCATAAGTGTCTTTTCTTGTCTGTGCTAGGGTGTGATCTACAGCCTTCCCTGGGTAAACGTCATGTGGATCTAGTCCTTGCATGCTCTATCTGGTGATCTGGTGGATCAACATTGGACCTACTGTGATGCGCCTGTCCAACCATAGGTAACAGCCATGGAAGCACAATAGCAGGAGTTTAAAGCACGTGTTAACCTCTTGATGTCTACCGAAGTGTGGTAACTTCATTACATTGAGGATGGTCGATCTTGCAATGTCCATGGTCCATGGCTAGGGGATTATCTTCGACTTCTTCCCCATTGTCTTGGTCAAATACTTGTGTGGTGTGAGAGTTCCATAGTTTTTTCGATCTCCCAAGTTGAAGTCATTGATATTAAGCGTCAGGATACTCTCCAACTGTGGTCCTACTGCGTGTATCCCCTTCGGGAGGTATGCAGTGATCAATGTGTTGTCAAAGTCCCTCAAGACACTGTCACGACTCAATGTGCCAGCTTGAGGCAATATGTAGTCAGGAATGATTGATGGGATGATTTTCGCATTCGCCAAGTCATCACAGTGCTTGGTTCATTTCTCTGTCGCAGTTCAGGAGGGCTGAGATCAATGTGTAGTTGATGGGGATGCTTGCACTCCTCTTGTCGATGAAGCTTGTGCTCCTACGAACATGATCTTCTAAGCCATGAGGTCAATGCGAATCTCTTCGATGGATTTCTCTACTGCTCTAAATTCACCCAACATACATGCTCGAGATATGATATCTCAGGTCAGTGAACAAATAATCAAGGTAGCAGAATGGATGGCGAGGTCTCAATAAGCACTGCGCAAAAGAAACTAGTTCTCTATAGGCTCAGATAATCACAATTGGAAAAAGTGTCCACGGTAAGACTTTTGACGGGTTAAATACATAACATATTAACAAATTCTTCCAATGTGTAGGAATGCCTCAATCAATGCAAATCCATCCGTTATGACGGAGTCCCAACATTCCAATGGTGAACATCCTGGAAATAACTGTGTTTCTATCCGTTCGGGAGCATTGTTCTAATGGTTGGGACACCTCCAATGGTCATATTGCTCCACCATGGTGAAGTTCCAATTTTTTCTGCTCTGCTATTCCAGCAAGGTTCAATTTCTGCAAGCCTTCCTTCTACGAAGTCCTCTCTGGAACCTCTTGCAATTTTTCTAGCTTTTCTTTATTCTTACTGAGATTTGTAGCTTTCTTTCCAGTGATCTGTGTCTCTAGATTCCTCTTTCCATTCTTGTTCTTATCTCCTCTTGGCATAGTAACTTTGCACTGTTGAGGGTCTTTCATAGTGTTTGAGGGTAATACTTCTTCTCTTATTTTTTCTAGAGTAGATGCTCTACTCTCCTGTATGGATAAGTTCTCTAAGTCTTCTTTTGTTCTTCCAACTTTGACAACTAGGTCTCTGGCCCTTAGTTTCTTCGACTTGTCCTTATGTTCTTCTAGTAAGCACGTTATTCTCCTAGCCATGAAATCCCTTAATTCTTGCTTTTTCTGTTCTAGAGATTCCTCTTCTTCTTTCCTTTGGATTTGATCTTTCTCAATCCAAATCCTTCCTAACAAAGGTGCAAGGGGGTCGTTATTCTCAACAAACTTAACGACCTTGAATTCTTCTTATGTCGATGCTCCATGAGCAATCATAGGTACATGGGTAAGTCTTCCACATAGAGTTATCATCTTTCCTTTAAACAACCTATTCCTCCCAGTGAAGGAACCATAACAGGCTTTCCTAAGATTTCCCAAGTAGTTTCTCTGTGATCTCCACTTTGCCTGGCTCTCCGTCTTCGACCAACCTATCGAAATCCAAAAAATGGTAAAACATGACCAAGGTTCTCCAAAACTTAGCCGAGGGACAACAAGCTCCGAACACTCACCTGTGACTCATCCCGAGTCACTCTAATCTGGGTAACTCTACCTCAAATGTCTTGATTTTGGCTCGAACTGCCTTGACCTGCTACTTCACCAGAGCCTCCTACTCGGTGAACTCTTGAATAAATTTCGTAGTCACTGGTCCTTCTAAGCGTTGTTCTATCATGGTGACTACTTGTTCTAGCTGTGTACCTTGTCCTTCAATCTCCTAAAAAAGTGTGAAATCATCATCCTGTACTGATTGGAGCCTTTCGCTCACTTCCATGACTTTACTCTGGATGGCATGGACATATTGTTGAACCATGCATTGTTCCTGTGACCTTTTAATCCTCTCAACTGGTGACAGTAGATTCAATTGTGCTTGCACTGTTGCTGCCTGTTTCTTTGCCTCCTGTAGTTGTGACTCCAATTTCCTTAGTTCAAGGTCTTCTGCAAGGTGCTTATAGGTCTGTGCACTATGACTACTGATTTGCTTGCATTCCAAGGCCAATGCCTTGATTCTTTTGACTGCACCCATGGCCTTTTCTTCTCTCTGATCTCACACTTCCTGCAAAGTGCTTGCTACGACTTGTAGTTCCAATTCTACCACTCTTGCTTGAAGTTGTTGACTAGCTTCAATGAGCTTCTCCACTTGACTCTCCATTATGTCTTCTTCTATCTATGTGATGCCCAACATAGAGCGAAGTTCTCCGGTGACTGCTTCTTTAACTCCCATTTGTTCCATGAACAGTTGTTCTTTATCCTTTTGGATATGCACTCTATCCTCTACAAACTTCACCAGGAGGTCATCTTTTTCTTGTTGCACAACCCAACATTTCTCTATGGTTTCCTCCTTTGCTTGCTTCAGGGCCTTTGTGGCCTGTTATTTTTCCTCATGGACATGATGAAGGTGAGCCTCTGTCAAGTCTACTAGTTTGCATAGCTAGGTAGGCTCATCTCCTACTTCTATGTCCCCTACTGAAAACGGTGCAGTAGGCACTGTGCAGCTCGAATAAAGAGCATGTTGTACCCCTTTGACCTCTGCCTCGATCCTTTAAAACATTTTCTCCTATTTGGCTTCTCTTTGCTGCAAGATGTCCTCTGAGGTATCTGATACAATATAAATGATAAGGTCAATTTCATCCAATGTGAGTACAGTGTGGAATGGAGATTTATTGGCTTTTGACTTCTTTCGCGATGAAGGTTTCATCGGGGAACCCTTTCTTTTCTTGCATCTTTCTATGTTTGTTAGGGGATCTTTAGGCAGTGTTACTTTTCCCTACTTTTGCTTGTATTCTTCCTCTTCATCCTCTTCTTTGTCTACTTTGTCACCTCATCCCCCTTCAGGTGAATCCAATGTAGTCTCTTCTGATGCGTTATTTAGTTCCTGTACATCTTCCTTCTTTTTCTTCCTGCTGCTATTGGGTGCATCATATTCTTCACGAGTGACCATAGGGCTTCTGATGAGGTCAGGGTTGGAGATTTCTTCCTGGTCAACTGGTACAAGGAACTTTGCAAGCCATTCCTTGGTTATTTATTCCATGTCCTCCTCTGTGAGTTTGTAATACGACTGGATCTCTTCCTTATGTTCTTCTCTGCGTGTAGCGATATATATGAAATTCCTATCTGCGTGGAACTTTGTGAATGGCCTGAACCAATGCAGTGTATTCGGTGTCATGCGAGGGAAATATTCATTGGCCCTCTTCAGCTACAGATAATAGGTGTGGAACACCGCATTTGAATTCCATTGCTTTTCCATATCGTTAGAGTACCATAGCGTAGTGAACTTTGCAGCTAGTGGTTCAGACGACTCAATTTCAGGGAAGGTTACTCCTTCTGGCATCTCCTAAGTAATGAGGGCAATGAGAATAAAAAAACCAACTGAAATGAAACTCATAGACCTGATCTTGAGCTTCACGATAGTATTTCTCTAACTGGTTGACAAGGTAGCTCACCTAGTTCATTTGCATCCCTTCAATGCATTTTTCTGCGAGGTCGATGACAAACCCCGTGACCTGCGTTGGCCTATTCTTCCTAAGGAGATTACCAGTGATCAACTGGAAAGATAGGTGCACTACACCATTCTATATGGAGGCTACCTTATATCCTCACTTCCCCTTCTCCACATTTCCATAGGTTTCTTTTATTTTCTGTGCCAGGGTGCGATCTACAGCCTTCCCTAGGTAAAAGTCATGTGGGTCTGGTCCTTGCATGCTCAATTCGGTGATCCGGTGGGTCAACGTTGGATCTACTGTGATGTGCTTGTCCAACCATAGGTAACAGCCATGGAAGCATGACAACAAGAGTTTAACTCATGTGTTAACCTCCTAATATCTTCAAAATTATGGTAACTTCATTACATTGAGGATGGTCAATATTGCAATGTCCATGGTCCATGGATCAGGGATTATCTTCAACTTCTTCCCCATTGTCTTGGTCAAATACTTGTGTGGTGCAATAATTCCATAGTTTTTGCAATCTCCCAAGTTGAAGTCACTGATCTTAAGCGTCAGAATCCTCTCGAACTGTGGTCCCACTGCATGTATCCCCTTTCGGAGGTACGCAGTGATCAATGTGTTGTCGAAGTCCCTCGGGACACTGTCATGACTCACTGTGCCAGCTTGAGGTGGGACGTAGTCGGGAAGGATTGATGGGATGAGCTTTGAATTCACCAAGTCATCACGATGCTTGGTTTTTTCTTTTGTCGCAGTTCGGGAGGGCCCAAATTGACGTGCAGTCGATGGGGATGCTTGCACTCCTCTTATCGATGAAGCTTGTTCTCCTGTGGACATGATCTTCTCAGCCATGAGGTCTATGAGAATATCTTCGACAGATTTCTCTACTATGCTAAAGTCACTCGACATACATGCTCGATATTTGATATCTCATGTCGGTGAAGAAATAATTAAGGTAGCAGAATGGATGGAGAGGTCTCAATAAACACTGCGCAAAAGAAACTAGTTCTCTGTAGGCTTGGATAATCACAATTGGAAAAAGTGTCCATGGTAATACTATCGACAGGTTAAATAGATAACATCGTAACAGATTCTTCTAACGTGTAGGAATGCCTCAACCAATGAAATTCCATCCGTTATGGCGCAATCCCAACAGTCCAATGGAGAACGTCCCGGAAATAACTGTGTTTCTAGTCGTTCGGGAGTGTTTTTCTAACGGTCGGGACACCTCCAATGGTCATATTGCTCCACCGTGGTGAAGTGACAATTTGTGTTGCTCTAGTATTCCGATGAGGTTCCAAGTCCTACAAGCCTTCCTTCTACGAAGTCCTCTCTGGAACCTCTTGCAATTTTTCTAGCTTTGCTTTCTTCTTACTGACATTTCTAGCTTTCTTTCTTGTGATTTGTGTCTCTATATTCCTCTTTCCATTCTTGTTCTTATCTCCTCTTGGCATAGTAACTTTGCATTTTTGAGGGTCCTTCATAGGGTTCGAGGGTAATACTTCTTCTCTTACTGTTTCTGGAGTAGATGCTCTACTCTCCTGTATGGATAAGTTCTCTAAGTCTTCTTTCGTTATTTCAACTTCGACAACTAGGTCTCTGGCCCTTAGTTTCTTTGACTTGTCCTTATGTTCTTCTAGTAAGCACGTTATTCTCCTAGCCATGAA
>CBVK0100190692.1:0-16302 GCA_900067695.1 Picea abies | reverse complement strand
CTCATGGGAAGACGCTTTGTGGTTGAGTTGTCCTAGAAGTATGGTTAGAGAACCCATGCTTAATTATGGAATAATGAGATGAAGATCAGTGAAACTATCCTAGATTGATAGTGTTTGTCATGCCATTTCTGGTGGTATCTGGAATGTCACACAACTCCTCATGGTTTGAGAGTTATGGCCTTACAAAGTTTGAAGACCCTCATGTGTTGGCTAGAAGCCCCAAAAGGTCAAAGAAGTCAGAGTGTTTACAAAGAATAAATTATTTAAATAATAAAGTGAAGTGATAATGTCAAAGAGAATTATTTATATAATAAAATAAATGGAGAACTTTCTAATTATGGAAAGTGGTTATAAGTGGGTTAACCATTAAATAAGGAAAGTAGATTAAATGGACAAGTGGCCATGTGAAAAAAGTGGCTATGTGGACAAAGTTGGATATAGACAGCCATATGGAAAAATTGTTATGAGGATAAAGTGGATATGTGGACAAAGTGGCCTAGTGGATGCTTCTAAGGAAGCTACTTGGAGAGTATAAATAAGAGGCAAGGGTCTCTTGTAAAAATATATCTCTTGAGCATATATTGAAGATCTATTCTAAGGAAGAAAGTGACTGCAAGATCTCATGGGCACATCAAAGTTTCTTTAAGTCTGACAATGAAAGTTTTGGAAGTTCAGAAACCCTAGTTTATGAAGGAGTATGAGAGCAACAATGGGCAAGAGCACGTACATACGTGGGCTACAGTGAGGAAGGGTGCGTACATATGTGGACTGAAAGAGATCAGAGCACGTATAGTTGAAGAAATTCATGGATATTTGAGTGTGAGTTGGTGCCAGGTTTTTGAAGTTTGAAGCAAGTTCCATATCTGCATTCTATGGGCTTAGATCTTCCATAGAAGTTATGGTATTGTTACATGATTATCTTGATGGATACTTGTCCTTATTGTATGGTGAATTCTTAATACATTCTTGGTATGGCTATTGTGATATGGTTTATGTTGGTTGACTGATAGAGTGATAATCACTCTTATGTTTCAGTACTGATATGGTTTCCATAGTATACTGGTTACTTATACATGATTGAGTAACATTCATATTATATGGTTGAGGAGCATGAGTAAGTTGTTGGAGAGCATATATGTGTTATGATTGGTTATGGTACAGATTGGACGGTGAAAGATAGAAGCGGATGTGACTGAAGGCTGCAGAGGATCTGAGTTTTTCAAGAAGAGAAAACCCTAGTTGTTCAGAAGGCATATGTAGGCTACTGTACATATAGGTCGCGCACATACACGAGCTGCACTATTGGTAGGGTGTGTACATATGCATGACGCACTATTGACAGGTCGCGTACCTATTGACATATTTGTATATGTTGAGGATTGAATCCTCTTCTCAGTTGGTGTTGAGTTGTGTAAGCCGATTCTTGCATTGTAGAGTTGGTTCTCTTATGGAGTTGTAACTCTATTCAATTGTTGTTGATAAACCTAAGGATTGCAGTCCATAATAAAAAGAAAATTGTACATACATCATGTGTTCTCTGTGTTCTTCATGGTGATGGATTGTTGATGATACATTTTTTTGTTATCTGTTGCTGATATATGTTCACATACAACTGGTTATAAATGACAGTAATAAGTGATGAGTAAATGGTGTTTTCTAACTAAGGATTTTTTGCGAAGGGAAATTTGAAAAGATCCCTATACTGATTCACCCCCCCTCTCAGTGTGGTCGGTGTGTCCAACAATTGGTATTAGAGAAGGCCTTCACTATAAGCCTTAACAAGATTGGAGGAGATCCATGGACACACAAATGGATGATGAAGTTCCAATCCTTCATGAGGAAAAGTATTCAACATGGAGAATAGAAATGAAAGTGATTTTGAAGGAAAAAGGAGCAGGTTTTTGGAAAGAACCTATTGGTGGATCAATTATCTTGAAGAATAAGTCAAAGTTTGCAGCTCAAAAGGAAGAAAAGAAGAATTATGCATTGGCTCTCAAAACCATCTTCAATGGACTCTCAAGTTATATTAAAGAAAGCATGGGACAATGAACTTCCGCCAAGGATCTATGGCTAAAGCTAGAGGAGATATACCAAAGAAAGAAGGAAGAAATGAAAGACAAAGTAAGACACTAAAGACAACTCCATCAAGAACACTGAAGGTAAAGAATCTCTACAATCCTCTGATTTCAATAATTCTAAAGGTGATGATGTTGAATGTTTCTCTACATGTGAAGAAGAAGATCTAGAAATATTTTGTGAAGAATCGGATGATAATTATCCCATGGAAGAAGTAGAAGAAGAGCTTTCAAATCTTAAAAACAAAGTTGATTGGGGTCTGTTATCACCATAACAATTTTCAGATAGGATCCAAGTCTCAGAAATTTAGCAAAGAGCTACATTGCTATGGAAGCATGATAGTTTGGAGGATAAGGTCACATATGGTGGCATATGGATAAATATAGTAGAGATGTGAGGGTGATGGGACCTGACCAACCACATATCTCAGACACCATAGATCAACGGTCAATAATCATATCGAGCAATGAAATAGCACGAGAGTTAATTGTTCAAGGGAGGGCCAGGGGAAATACCGTAGTTTCGTTTCATGGACATGTGGAACCACTAGAGTTACATCGGGATGAAAAGTGGTCTACTCAAAACCATTTTTTCCAACCCCCGATATCGAAAGGCGCATATAAAAGGAGGACCCTGATCATTATTTTATGATATTTCAAAGCACTCAAATGTTTGAAAATTCGCGAAGAAGCCCTCTGAATGGGCTCAAAATGTTATTGATCTATTGAATTATGTGCCCATTGCTGAACTCCAGACCATTGGGATCAAAGATAGGACTACACTGATCATCTGGGCTAGGAGGATCATCACTAAGCACAATTTTCTCAGGTCGGTTCAAAACAAAGCTGTACAAATGAAGCAGAGTTTACAAGAGTTTAAGGATAGGTTTGAACAATTGTTTACAAGGGTCTCCCATCCTTTTGGTATGGTAAAGGGAAATTATACGGTCAAGAGGAATAAAATTATCTCCTCACTCAGTGCAGAATGGATCATTCGAAGTTTGAAAGCATGGAAGAGAACCTGAAGGGACTGAATTTGGTGGAATATTTGGCCACAGACTTTGAGATTTTGAATCAATTAAAGATAGTGAAGACCGAGTTTCCAACTATGTCTTACGCTACCTGCATTGACCTGGAGATTATGATTAAAGAGATGATGGATTTCGATATTCCTTCTGACTCACAGTGGAAGGAAATCGTATGGTTGGGCAAGAAAAAATAAAGTTTTCCAGGAACTAGTAAGTAGCTTCCAGGTGTCACCAAACTGGCAGATTCGACAGGAGAACGAAACAGGATAGATGGCACAAAAGAAGCTGAGCAGTCAGAGAGATCCATCCCTAGTTTTGAAATGTCTTTTTTTTAATCATTGTAAATCGGTTCATATACCAAGACTGTCAGTTTAAATTATTATAATCAATTTCAGAAGCTAAAACGTTTCAGTTCTAGCTATTGTAATCGAATTGTATAAATACTGGGACGCATGAATGAATTAATGTTGGCAGGAGTGCAAGGGAACCTTTTTGTTGCTTCTAAAATCTATTGTAATTTTCTAGAGCTGAATTGAATATACATGCAGAAGCTTTTGAAGTCTCTATGAAAATATTCTAATGGTGATGATATGAGTTTTGTCTTCTCTCATTATATGTATTTCCTATGATTCTTTATTTCCATTTGCACTGTCTTCTGTTTAAATTGGATAGTTAAAAGCTCATAATTCATCTTGTTTTTCTCTTGGCTTAAGCAATTTAAACCATGTGAATTTCCTCTTAACTAATTCATAATTCATTTCAATAATGCTCTGATGTAGTTATTTGTTTTCTCTTTCTTCTTACACCCTGCTTAAACTCAATTAAAAACTCAAATTCATTGCCTCATTTAGCCTTTATCCTCTGGAGAGTTCTACATGCCAGTCATTTTTTCATTCACTTTCAGAATTTTGACTCTATAGTCGTGAGTGTTCCTCCCCTTCTTTGCCAGCAAATTTTATTAAAAAAACCCCAAAACAAACTAAATCTAGCCATTGATTATCAAATGAATATCAAGTGACACAAGATATCCCTCTCTGAGTTGAGCAGTCTAGTGCCCAGCTCTGAAGTAGGTTGAAATAGTTACCTCTGCCCTTTTTCTATCAGCCAGACAAAATTTATAGAGTGCTAACATTTTGGCGTCGTTGCTGGGGACGAAAGTGAAATCTCTTCCTTGGGAAAAATGACTTAAAGCTTTAGTTTGATCCCTGAGGGTGACAGTGGATCAAATACCTGAATGGATGAGATTATTTTTTCCCTGGAGACTCCATTACCAAGAGACCAATTGCACCAAACAGTGTGAGATAGAAATCCTGGCTCCTAAGAAAATTCACACGAGGAGAAACCCAAACCCAGAAGTTGCAATCCCTATTTCTGACCCTAAAAATCTTGTACGTAAAAGAAAAGAAAAGCCAGTAACCCTAATGTTGCATCCAGACTAATATCTATCATTTCCCAAGGACGGAGTGATTAGCATTGAAGACCTTGATTTGATGTGAAATTTGAGAAAATCCTATTCATAACTAAGTCTGAATCTTGTTTAAGCGAGACCATCTTTGACAAAAAGAGAATCCAAGATTTGATTCTAGCCGCATCTGCCAGGCCTTTAGTGATCCTCGCTTAGAACCAACAACCACTCTGACCCCTCACGACATCTATGGTAGCTATATTTTCTCCCCTCATACTGCCTGCTCAACTACATGATTCGCCTCAAGATTACAACCTAAGGATCAAACTATATGATGTTGAAGGTAACATATCAGCCCAAAAGAATCTAGACTGGTTTAATGATTTCATAGACTTGGAAGAGGTAGACTTTGAAGATGTGAATATGAGGTTGTTTACACAAAGTCTTGTAGGAGACGAGAGGTAGTGGTTCAGAGCCCTTCCACCAGCTAGTATCACAAATTTCGAAGCCTTTGAGACAAGCTTCCTTGCAAAATGGGGGGATAAGAAAAATCCCCTTCAGTTGTTGACCCTGTAAAACAACATGAAGAGATCACTTGATGAAACAATGCAGGATTTTTCAACCATATTCATGAAGGTCTATAATGTAATTCCTACTGAGGTAAACCCCCCCCTAAAGATGCTCAGCTCAGATATGCTCATTGTTTTGAAAGTCACTTTGCTTTACTATTAAGAGAACGAAGATCTGCCACATTGGATGATATGATGACTGATGCCATAGAAGTTGAAGTGAACCTAATGGCTCCAAGGAAGATGAAAACTAATTCTCACAGGGACATAAATAGAACTTGGGATAAAGTAGAGCCTTCAATGTCACAAACATCAAAATAAAGGTTTGAAGCAATGATGAGAAACATGGAGAGAATGATGGAAAGAATGACTATGGGTAATAGGTCTAACCTCGAGAACTGACTAATGGTCCACCTAGAAATCTGAGGAGACCAACAATCCCCCAAATTAGACCAACATAGCAAATGAATTAGGAAAATTAGGGAACCATGCAAATCAAGCAGATCAGGTGAATCAGGGAAATCAAGGAAATCAAGGAAATCAAGGAGCTCAACAAATAAGGCCTCATTTTCAAAATAATTATATAGATGAAAATTATGATGGATATTTTGAAGACAACATGAACTGATATGATGATAAATAAACATAAGTGTTTTTTACTAAAGAAGAACACGACCAATCCATGGATGCAAGTGAGATCTTTTTGCAAGATGAAGAGGAAAGGTTGTTAGTAGAAATAGAAGATTACCAGACAGGATTGCAAAATGCCATCTTGCAATTCCAAAGACAATACAACCTTTGAAATCAAAGGGTACCTCCAAAAGCTCCAAAGGGAAATCCTCCGAAGGGAAACCCCACCAAAGAAGCTCAAAGTAATATACCTTCTTCAAGTTAGACCAAAAAAGATTCTGCTGCAAAGGATTCATCCACACAAGACTCTACTACAAAGGATTTTGCTGCAAAGGGTATTGTAGAGAAAGGAAAGCATAAAGAAGAACCAAAGAACAGAATATTAGAGGAAAGGAAAGAAACAGTCACCAAAGAGGTAGAGAAAACTTCATCCTCTTTTAATTTTGAAAGTGAGATGGCTAAGATCAAAATTTATGTACCATTTAATGAATTAATTAAGAATAGAGAATATAGAAATCATATCATCAATATACTTAAAATAGAATAGGCTTTTGATACCCTGAACGTACAATATGATCACCCTGCCATCTTATTCAGACCAAGAGTAGAAGAAAATGGTGATAACGAAGAAGTTCCCCGTTTTTATGTTAGCCTGAAAGTCCATGAAATGACTCTACACAATGCCATGTTGGATTCAGGGGCATCTCATAACCTAATTCCCAAAGTGTTCATGGACCAACTAGGTTTGGACATCACCAGGCCTTACAAAGACTTGTTCTCTTTCGATTCCAAGAAGGTGAAATGCCTAGGTCTTATCAAAGATATGGTGGTATCTTTAGCACAAATTCCATCAAAGAACATGGTCATGGATGTAGTAGTAGCTGACATCCCTCCAAATTCGGCATGATATTGTCAATATATTGGGCTGCAAAATTAAAATGAACCCTCCAGATGGACATGTCATATGCCACCATCCTTGTTGTCGGTCAATACATAAGGTTGTTCAGAGAAGTTTTGCTCAAATACATGGTCAAGAAAAAGTCACAACCTAGAAATCATCCCATATACTCCGTGGAAACTGAGTTGGGATCTTCTATTTTCTTCAATGACTTATGTTGTGAAGAGTAAGAACCAGAAATTGACATGCTCAACAGGGGGAGATCTGATCAACAGATTGAGGAAGACTCAAAATAACAAGACAAAGTAGAAGATCAGATATGGAAGATGAGTTTTGATGGAGCTGCCTGCAGAGAAGGAGTGGGAACTGGCATTTGGATCAATCATCCCAAAGGAGATTCAAAATTGTGTTCTTGTAATCTTGTTTTTGAATGCACAAATAACATGGCTGAATATGAAGCATTAATATTGGGGTTAAAGGTCTTGAAAGAATTGGGTGCCAAAAAAATTGTTGTACATGGAGACTATGAGCTAATTATAAATCAAATCAAAGGCATATACCAAGCAAAACACCCCAAACTGAGGTCTTATAGACATCTGGTACTAGACATCCTTGAAGATTTTCTAGAATGCAATCTTTTAGCAATTCCAGGAGAACGAAACCAGGTTGATGATGCCTTGGCTACTTCAGTAGAAGTTTTCAAAGTTCCAATTTTCCTTGAAAAAAGATACAAGGTTGAGGTCAAGTACAGGCCAGCAATACCAGATAACATGAAGCACTGGCAAGTTTTCGAGGATGAAAAATAGATAGAAAGTTTCCTCAAGATGGAGAATGAGTTTGAGAATTTGAACATTGATGATGAATACTGTGACGATGAGGTGGATGCAGGTGCTTTCACAAAGGAGGGGTATTTTGACAATCAAATTGCAGGCAGAGATATCATTCAACTAAAGAGAAACATCATTCCTAAAGGTCTGGTCCCATTGGAGAAACTCTTTGATAATAATGATGTGGCCAGAAGTCCAAAGATTACAGTAAATGAAGGGGATGTAGAAGATTGAAATATTGGGACCTCAGAGGATCCAAAGATCATTAAGATGTCTAGAAAGATTAGCCCTGAAGTCAAGGAGAGGTACGTAAAATTGATGAAAGAATTCCCTAATTTTTTTGCATGGAGCTATGATGATTTGAAAGTCTATGACACAAGTATAATTCAACATGTTATCCCAATCAAAGAAGATCATAAGCCATTCAAACAGAAATTGAGAAGGATAAATAATTTGTTTCTACCCTTGATTGAGAAAGAAGTAAAGAAGCTATTTGAAGCCAAAATCAGATTGTCCCTAATATTTTCCAAATCGGTGCGAAATTTGGTGCTAGATAGAAAGAAGAGTGGAGAAATCCGATTGTGTGTGGATTTCAGGAATTTGAACAAAGTATCGCTAAAAGATCATTAATCGTTGCCTAAGATGGATCATATTTTACAGAAGGTGGTGGGTTATCAGAAGATTTCAATGTTAGATGGCTTCTTAGGATACAATCAGATTATGGTGCACCTTGACGATCAGTAAAAAATGACATTTGCCACACCATGGGGTACATTTGTGTATTCCAAGATTCCTTTTGGGCTTATGAATGTAGGGGAAAAGTTTCAAAGAGCTATGGATATAACGTTTGCTGATGAAAAAGATAAATTCATTGTTATCTACCTTGATGACATCACTGTGTATTCTGCCTCAGATGAAGAACACCTCAAGCATCTTAGAAGGGCATTTCAAAAATGTAGAAAGTTCAAAATCTCATTGAATCCTAAGAAGTCAAATTTCTCCATGGAAGAAGGAAAAATGTTGGGTCACATTATTTCAAAAGAAGGGATAAAGGTAGATCCTAACAGAGTTGAAAGAATCCTGAAAATTAGCATACCCAGAAGTAAAAAAGAGGTTCAATCATTCTTGGGGAAAGTAAATTTTCTAAGAAGGTTTATCCCAAATTTGGATGAAATCATAAAACACATCACAAACATGCTCAAGAAGGGAAATGAAATAAAGTGGATTCCTGAAGCAAGAAAATCCTTTGAAGACATCAAAGTGGCATTGACCAAGGCTCCAGTACTTGCAATTCCTAATTTTGAGAAGGATTTCATATTGTTCTCGTTCGCCTTAGAACACACAATTGTTGGTGTTTTACTCCAAAAAGATGACCAAAATTTTGAGAAACCCATAACATATTACAACAAGACATTGAAGGATTCTCCTTTGAAATATGACATCATGGAGAAGAAAGCATATGCTCTAGTCAAAGCCTTGAAAGAATTCAGATTTTACATCCTACATTCTCATATGACTGCTTATGTACCCAACAACTCAGTGAAAGACATTTTGACCCAGCCTGATCCTGAAGGAAAGAGGGGAAAATGGATAGCAGTGTTGTTAGAATATGACCTGGAAATCAAACCTACCAAGTTGGTTAAGGGACAGTGGTTGGCCAAGATGATGGCATATAAAAATTGTGAACTTTTAGGAATAAAATTCATTACAAAGTTGTCAAACAGTACAACAAAAAAGGAAAAGTCAACTCCACAAATATCCCAGAAATTTCTTGACTCTGCATGGTATGCGTATATCATCTTTGTGTTGAAAAATTTGCAGGCCCCTCCTAAATTTAGTAAAATAAAAGCCAGATTATTGAAACTGAAGGCAGCAAAATTTTGTATAGTGAATGCATCGCTATATTGGAAATATCCACGGGGGATTTTATTGAGTTGTTTGATAGAAGGAGAAGAAAAGAAAACCATCAGAGAGTTCCATAAGGGTGACTGTGGAGGACATCATTATTGGAAGACAACTGTGCATAAGATTTTGAGGGATGGGTTATATTGGCCCAACATTTTCCTGATGTCTATAAAGAGGTTTAAAAATGCCATGAATGTCAAATTTTTTATGGAAATGGAAAATTGCAACCTCTGCCTTTGAAGCCCATCTCTGTCGAAGCACCTTTCAGATAGTGGGGTCTCAATTTTATAGGGGAAATACATCCACAATCCTCAGCCCAAGACAGGTGCATTCTAACATCAATAGATTATTTCACTAAGTGGATTGAGGCAGTTCCCACCAAGCAGGCAACATATGATGTTATCATCTAGTTTTTAGAGGAAAATATTATGTCCAGGGTTGGGTGCCCGACTAAGATCATAACAGACAATGCAACAACCTTCAAATCCAAGAAAATAGAAAAATTCTGCAATAATTACAATATCACCCTTGGTCATTCTACATCATACTACCCTCAAGGGAATGGATTGGCTGAGTATTTGAATAAAAGATTAGTCAAAATCATGAAACAACTGTTGCAAGAGAATAAAAAGGCATGGCACAAAAATATCATGCATGCATTATGGGCTGACAGGATATCTCCAAAAAGATCCATTGCCACGTCCCATTTCCAGATCGTCTATGGCACTGAAGCGATTTTTCCTACTACATTGGGGCTTCCAGTAATGAGAATGTTGCAGGAGAAATATGCAGAGACAGATGCCACACAGAGAAGGAAGGATGAACTCATCAGTGTATAACAAACCAGAGAAAAATCTTTCAACAATACTCAACTGCACCAAGACAAGATCAAAGAGGCTTTCGACAGACACACCAAGGTGGATGACTTCGAACCAGGAGACTTGGTACTAAAATGGGATGTCAGAAATAAAGATAAGGGAAAACATGGGAAATTTGATCACCTATGGTTGATCTCGTTTAGAATTGCAGCATACCGTGGGAGCAATGCCTACTTGTTATAGGAGAGTAATGGAGAACTCGTTGGAGGAGGGCCTGTGAATGGCAGGTTCCTCAAGCATTACATTGGTTGAAAAATCATCACCCCGCTCATTCATTGTACATAATCATTTTTATGTTTTCGCATAAAGAATTTGGAATAAAAGCAACATAGTTGAAGCCTAAGGAGAAGGCCCTGAGCTATGCTGGGTCGATTTTGAGTTTTTGAATAAAGATAAGTGGATTCAGATTGCACGAATAAATCATGGCCCAATGGTAGGAACTTAGTCTATAGTTCTTTGCTACCTCACAGGGAGGATAACATCCCTAGTTGGAGCCTATGTTATCACCATAACAATTTTCAGATAGGATCCAAGTCTCAGAAATTTAGCGAAGAGCTACATCGCTATGGAAACATGATAGTTTGGAGGATAAGGTCACATATGGCAGCATATGGATAAATATAGTGAAGACGTGGGGGTGATGGGACCTGGCCAACCACATATCTCATATGCCACAGATCAATGTCAAGCAATCATATTGGGAAATGAAATAGCACGAGAGTTAATTGTTCAAGGGCAGGCTGGGGAAAATACCATGGCTTCATTTCATGGACGCGTGGCGCCACTAGAGGTATATCGGGTTGAAAAGAGGTCTACTCAAAACCATTTTTTCCAACCCCCAATATCGGAAGTTAATGGGAACTGAAGGACCATAGATATTGAAGTGACCCAGATCGAAGACCAAGACACATATCGGGTAATGAAATAGTGCGGAAGTTAATTTTTTGAGGGCGGGCCAGGGAAAATACCGTGGTTTTGTTTCATGGACGCATGGTGCCACTAGAGGTACATTGGGGAGAAAAGTGGTCTACTGAAAACCATTTTTTCCAACCCCCGATATCGAAAGGAGCATATAAAAGGAGGACCTTGGTCATTATTTTATGATATTTAAAATCACTCGAACGTTTGAAAATTGGAGAAGAAGCCCTCGGAATGGGCCCAAAATGTTATTGATTTGCTGAATTTTGTGCGCATTGTTGAACTCCGGACCATTTGGGTCAAAGATAGGAATGCATTGATAATCTGGGCTAGGAGGATCATCGCTAAGCACAATTTTCTCAGGTCAGTTCAAAACAAAGCTGTGCAAATGGAGCAGAGTTTACATGAGTTTAAGGATATCTTTGAACAACTGTTTATCAAGGGCCTCCCATAATTTTGGGATGGTAAAGGGAAATTATACGGTCAAGAGGAATACAATTCTCTCCTCACTCAGTGTAGAATGGATCATTCGAAGTTTGAAAGCATGGAAGAGAACCTAAAGGGACTGAGTTTGGTGGAATATTTGGCCATAGAATTTGAGATTTGGAATCAATTCAAGATAGTGAATATCATGTTTCCAAATATGTCTTACGCTACCTCCATTGACATAGAGATTCTGATTAAAGAGATGATGGATTATGATATTCCTTCTGACTCATAGTGGAAGGAAATCGTATGGTTGGGCAAGACAAAATAAAGTTTTCGAGGAACCAGTAAGTAGCTTCCAGGTGTCACCAAACTGGCAGATTCAACAGGAGAATGGAGCAAGACAGATGGCGCAAAAGAAGCCGAGCAGTCAGAGAGATATGTCCCTAGTTTTGAAACGTCTTTTGTTTAATCATTGTAAATCGGTTCATATAACCAGACTGTTAGTTAAAATTATTATAATCAGTTCTAGAAGCTGAAACGTTTTAGTTTCATCTATTGTAATTGAATTGTATAAATACTTGGACACTTGAATAAATTAATGTTGGCAGAAGTGCAAGGGCACCTTTTTGTTTCTTCTAAACTCTATTGTAATTTTTTGGAGCTGAATTGAATATACATGCAGAATATTTTGAAGTATCTATGAAAAGATTCTAATGGTGGTGATATGAGTTTTGTCTTCTCTCATTGTATTTATTTCCTGTGATTCTTTATTTCCATTTGCATTGTCTTCTATTTAAATTGGATAGTTAAAAGCTCATAATTCATCTTGTGATGATCTCGACTTAAGCAATTTAAACAATGTGAATTTCCTCTTAACTAATTCAGAATTCATTCCAGTAATGCTCTGATGTAGTTATTTGTTTTCTCTTTCTTCTTACACCCTGTTAAACTCAATTAATAACTCAGATTCATTGCCTCATTTAGCCTTTATCCTCTAGAGAGTTCTACAGGCTAGTCATTGTTTTCATTCACTTTCAAAATTTTGACTCCATAGCCCTGAGTGTTCCTCCCCTTCTTTGCCAACAAATGTTATAAACAATCCCCAAAACAAACTAAATCTAGCCACTGATTATCAAATGAATATCAAGTGACACGAGAGATCCCTCTCTGAGCTGAGCAAGCTAGTGCCCAGCCCTAAAGTAGGTTGAAATAGTTACATGTGTCATTTGTCTATCAAGCATACAAAATTTACAGAGTGCTAACAGGGTCTATATGAATACAACTATGACCATAGTTATATACACTGTAGCTATCTTTCGGAAAACATTAAAAGTTTTCTTGAAAACAATCAAAGGCATATTTTGAAACTAAATAAAATGCTCAAGGAACAAGAAGAAAGTAAAAGGTCTCAATTAGAAGAAGAAGAAGAAGAGATCAAAAGACTAAAGAATGAACTAGAAGAAAACAAGAAGGTAGATAATGAGATTAGAAAAAATCTTGAAGTTAATATCCATCTCAAGACCAAAATTGAAGAAGCCAAAAGGGTAGAGGAACTACTAAAGAATCATGTAAATGAAAAGGAAGAGTCATGTCATAAGTTGGAAGCTGAAGTTGTTGATCTTAGAAAGAAAGTAGAGAAGTCAAACAAATTCTTGAATAGCTCAACAATATTGAATGAGATCTTGGATAGTCATATATCACCAAATGATAAATCGGGTCTTGGATACAACAAAAAAGCTACACATGTTGAAGCAAGCACCTCAAATAAGCTTGAGGTAAGTCCCTCATTATAAAAATATGGAAATAGTGTTGCAAGTCAACCATCGACACAAGCAATGGAAACTTTCAAAAGAACAAAGAAAGGAAGAAATCAAGAAGCCATCTTTACACCTCAAAGAAAATTCAAAAGAGAGACACCTTCAAGATGGACACCAAAGCAAAGGTATGAAAATGTTTTTCATGGTCACTGTTACTCATGTAATGGATATGGTCACAAATCTTTGGAATGTTGATATTATGCAAGGAGAGATAATGAAAGATTTCATAAAACCCTAAGGTGTTGGAGATGTAATCAAGTAGGACACATTATTGCTCATTGTCACACCATGAGATGCTACAACTGTAGTGGATTTGGCAACAAATTCCAAGATTTTTGGAACACAAGAAGACGATCCATGAGGAGTGTTTCATATAGCATGACTAGAAGAACACATGAGGCTCAAAGCTTAAGTTATGAGAAGCTGAGACACTTTCATAAGTGGGTAAAGAAAACTAAACAATCAGAACAGAATGGAAGCACTAAGGCAATCTCAAGCTTGACTTGTTCAAAAGAATAGATGGGTTACATTGGTAACAATCGCATACATACACGAGCTGACCTATAAATAGGTTGCGTACATACGCGAGCTATCTGTATAGAAGGCCACATATCTGTGGTAAAAGATTTGGGGAAAAGGCTATTCATATGAGTTGCACCATGGTATGATGGTATAACTCTTTTTTCTAGGGTCTGACATGGTTTGTTGCAGGGTATGGCATGGTTTGTTGCAGGTTTTCATGATTACATGTTTCCATACATAATTGTTCTATGTATCGTGGTGACATATGGTTGAGTGTTGAAAGACTATCTTGGATGCATGGTACTAACCCTAGAGTGTGGATTGAAACATTTTTCTATTGAGGTACAATGTTGGTTGTGACAGTGAATTTATGGCATATTGGTTATGAGATATATCATGATGATGCTAGCTAGAGATGTCATTGATCTATTGATACACACTTCTAGTACATGTATCTTTGGATGTTTAGTATTTTCTATAGTGAATGGAGGTTGAGATAGATCTGTTAGGGTACATGGCTGGTACATATTTGAGTTCCATTGATATATCTTATGATGTATTGTTAGAGGCATATTTGTTGGATATATTGGTGCAAAGTTTTGGCATGTGGTTGAGCTATATATTGGGACATGTTGATGAGTTGATGAGGTGGTTAAGTTGTACATCATTGATGAGTCATATAGTTGATGCATTTTTGGTACACTTTTGGTACACTAATAGAGGCACCTTCTAGCAGTATGATTGGCACATGGTTTATGGTTGATATGGCATACATGTATGAGATCACATCTTGATTGTAGTTCATCATGTTTGGTGCATGGTGGATGCACTTGGTGGTGATACATGTTTAGTGCAATGTTGATGCACTCATAGATGGTATATGTTTGTGGGTGATAGTACTTGGCTAAAGTGCACCATTTGTATTACTTGTTTAGCATATACTTTGGTACATGATGTATGGGATGACATAGTTGAGACACTTGATTGATTGAGATACATAGTTGTGGCACTTGGTTCATGGTAGAGGCATATCATAAAGTGACCTGACACTTATTTGAGGCACATGGTTGGCATGTTGGTAGATGCATTTGGTTAGTACACAGTTGGCATATGGTTGATAAACTTCATTGATGATATCTTATGGTATATTGTATGGTATTGATGTAGATGGTTGGTGTACATAGGTGTTGTGCATGGTTGGCACACAATATGGCACAGGAGGTAATTGGTTGATGTTTTGTTCATGACTCTCTATTCATTATTGACATATATTTTTCTTCATGATGTATGGTATGGGGTGAGTTTGATGCACGGACAGGTCCAAGGATCATCATAGGAAGAACCGATCATTCTTGAAGCAGTTGATCTATGTTCCGGTTGAGCAGTACCATTTGTAGCAGAAGAATATTGTAGTGGTAGCATATTGTTCATATTGGAGAGAAGATAGGGGGAGACATAACCATAAGGGGGAGTCATTCTGCTTCCCATGATTCCAGGAGGAGAGATTTATCAGATGCAAAGGTAAATACTTGGAAAAAGAGTCATATACTTGGATAAAGAGCACAGAGACATAGTTCCAGGGGGAGCATAAGTGATATGTCTTCAGAATTACATCAGATTGATATCCCTTGCTCAAAAGGGGAGATATTATTCATAGAAATATCAAAGGCATCCAGGCAGGGGGAGTATCCCCACAGAGAGTTTAGGAAAGGGGAGCAACCCCAAGGAGATAACTAACCTTTTCCATTGATGTCAAAGGGGGAGAGATAATCACATTGATGTGATTGAGATGACCATTGATGAAGAGCAATGTCATGTCTACATGTTTCCATCAATGATTGGTGTTGATATCAATGTTGGTATTTTCATCAATGCCAAAGGGAAAGATCGTTGGATCATGTTGTCATTGATGTCAAAGGAACAATTTCTTGTCAAATTATATTGATGAAGTATCTATTGTCACTATTGTAAATGAATGGATGTCAAGTGAAGTCATTGATAAATGAATTCATGCATAGATGGATCAATGTGTTTTCATTGATATATGATACATAGATGAATTCATGCATAGATGAAGATGGATCGATGTGTTTTCATTGATATATGATGCATAGATGGAGGGATGAATTAATGTATTGATCGTTGGATCATGTGGTCATGCATAGAATCAATAACAAAGGGACAATGTCATAGTGATGTATTGTCATGGGTTATTCCAATTGGATTGATATAAAGATGACTCATTATTGTCTTGCCATAGTTGATAGGAAGTACAAATGGATGAACTCCAAAGTGGTCCCTATTGGAGTTACTTCACACACACCTAAGATTTATTTTTCCTAAGGTTATTTCTTGTTTATTATTCATAATTAGTCATTATCCAGTCTCCTATATTTTAGGG
>CBVK0100190686.1:0-15544 GCA_900067695.1 Picea abies | reverse complement strand
GGTTCTTTCCTTTCTGAGTAAGAACCCTTAGTCCAATCCCTGGCTAACACACTTGAAAAGGTAAATGAAACCTACAGAAGATAAGGTATTGTAGTCCCTTTCTGTCTGAGCAGGGACACTTTAACCAGACCTATGGCTAGCACACTTGCAGGGGTAAAGGAAATCTACAGAAGACAAGGTGTTGTAGTCCCTTCCTGTCTGAGCAGGGACACTTTAACCAAATCTCTGGCTAGCACTCTTGCAGGGATAAAGGAAATCTACAGAAGACAAGGTGTTGTAGTCCCTTTCTGTCTGAGCAGGGACACTTTAACCAAATCTCTGCTAGCACACTTGCAACATTAAACGAATTCTACAGAGGATATGATGTCCCGATCCCTTTCTGTCTGAGCAAGGACCTTTAACCAATTCTCACGAATTCATCACACAATATTGCTGATAAAAAGAATTACAAATTCCATTCAATAACTAAGACAGAATCAGTAGTGTTTCATCAAAGCGAAAAACAGTGTTTCAGCAAGCGACAGTTAAACAAATCATGAATAGAAATTATACAAACACACTTCTAACTAATAGGTGAATCTTGTGAAGAAGGTGGGACCTCCCTTCTCACAAGATTCCCCTGAACGAAAAGCTACAGGAGAATACTCAAAGCAATCTTATATTCATCTGTCGAAATATCACATTACAAACTGGAAGTACATAATGCATCCCGCTTCTCTCAAGTTCTTCAATACATCAAAACTTGGATCCCTCGAATGGTGATTTCCCCTGAATTTAAAGAGGAAATCCCTTCGATACAATCATTACAAAGAATATCTGAGTCCTATACTAAATCGGATCTTCTTTCTAAATCATCATAGGATGTCTTATTCTCACGCAACCAAATGCTAATACAAGAGCTTGAACAAGGTATTGTTGTTACGGCTGGTGTAACAGCTTTGTTTCATCGCTGCTGATGTTGTTTCAGCATCACAATTCACGGGTTGTTTCAGCCGCATGAATTGCGCTTTTGACTGTGTCGGCCTTAACTGCTAACTGTAACGGCTCATGTTTCAGCATCGTGGCAGTCTCCTCTGTGTTTCAGCGTCTGCACTTCTGAACTGAGTGACAGCTCCGTGTTTCGGCATATGCGACCTTAGACTGTGTAGCAGCTCCGTGTTTCAGCATATGCGACCTCGGACTGTGTAGCAGCTCCGTGTTTCAGCATCAATTCAACAGCGACTTTGGACAGTTCTGTGTCTCAGCACCGGCCTTGAATACTATTCTGCAAATATGGACACTTATGCACTTCCAATCAATAGTTAAGTACAAAAGTAATGTAAAATATTATGCAAAACAGATTAAGCATATAGTAATGAGAAAGGACGTTGTATACCTTGGGATGAGCAGATGAAGTGATATTATGAGTCTAAATACAAGTGATGAAGGGTATAATAATGGAAAAAATTATGGGTAAAAAGGTACAATATGTGGTCCTAACAGTCATGTCCTCAGTACCATACCCAGTCCACTAGACCTTTACAAGCCCTATGGCTTGATTTTGGATTTGTTTTCTCTATCGGGTCCAATATGCACACAGGATGCACTTGCAAGATGCCTTCTTGCTCCACCTTAATCACATTCCAATCAATAACATGATTAGCATCAGGTATAAATTTCTTAAGCAATGAAACATGAAACACATTATGTACATTCATGGATGTAGGTAATGCAAGCATATATGCAATGTATATATATGTATATATAGGCAATTCTAATAACATTATAACCTGTATACAAGATATACAACATACAATAAATAGAGAATTGTACTTATCTTTTGATTGAGAAGACTTCCATATCAACATGGTCTAGACCAAGGTACCAAACCCTAGCATCACTCCAACCAATGGTATCTCTTCCCCACATGCCTGTCCCACCCCAGGAGTGTACACCTTCACTGTCATAGATTCCATCGGCTGCTACACATCCCTTTCCTTGAGCTTCAACAACAGACTGACTCAGGAAGTCTCAGAGAACCGTGGCTCCCGGAGTTCCAACTGCCCTCAAAGTTTTCCAATCAGAATCTTCCTTGAACTACTCTTTGTGGTCAACATTCTAAATTTAATCAAAATCATCTCATTTGCATCACCCACATGCAGTTATCAAGAGAAAACACAAAAGAATTCATTTAGAACTCCAACATAGTTTAAAGGGGAATTCAACTTTTTCCCCAAAACATGAAATTCTATTTCATAATTCATATTGATTGTTGCCATATTATGAATGCAGCCATTCTTGTGGTTTTCCACAGGCACCAAAATACATACATTTTTTCCTGTAAGGCTTCATCTTGCATACTTCCAACAATTGTTAGTATTTCCTGTAAATCAGAATTCAATTGCAATATGTACAGAACCATACGTAGTGAACTTAGAATTTCCTGCATCTAGCAATTCAATCATAATTATGAAAAAAATTAATAAACTAGAATGACTCGTCATTCTATGCATATTCATGTTCATAATAATATCTGTAAGTTCATTACTTCTTTTTCCGAACAAGAAAAATTTATGTAGTCAATGCTCATGTGACTACTTGACTTGCAACTTTCCTATTGCAATGTCCAACACCTCCCTGAAATGTCCTCAACTTCATGAGTTAACAACATTTCAACTGTTAGTAACAATTATTTCCATGCAATAATATATATGCATGTACTTACAAAACACATTCAATCATTGCATTTAGTATACAATTATGTCACTTACTATGCATGAGTACAATTCTCAATGCATACTCATTCAGTGCACCTTTCATTGAATTACATAATGTTCTTTATCTTAGTCGTGTATCTCACCATCCATAAGTTGGAATTATGGTCTATGTGTTGACACATTCTCCACACAGTTCCTATTGTCTTCCCAATTAATTGGATGCCTTCCTTTTCGACCCGAACACTACACCAAGAATATAATTATGTAGTGTTCATTAGTGTTAGCAAAAAGGTTGCAGCCCAAGTTTTATTTAAAAGTAGGAAGCTTTTAGTACATGTGTGGCTCATAACCTTTTCATATCTGTACCTTTACATATCCAACCAGGTCCTGGTCTCATACATGACTAGCAAACTGACATTCATTCCTACAACAAGTTATTATCTTTTAAATCTTTGGTTGTTACCCCACAACCAAATTAACATGACATTCTACTATGTTAGTGTGTGCATTCAGAAGCTAAAAAGATTTGAATTAATACATGCCTCCATCCTTTACCACATCTAGTGGTATGCATTCAGTAATATAATCACATGATTTTATAAAATAACTCTGGTTGAGGAAATTCTTACCTAAATTTCCTTTCAGCAATTATGCAAAAAGAGTAATAAAAACTCATACCGACGTGACTGCCATTATTATATTTTATACTACCTGAAATTTTGATAGTAGTAGAAGCTTTCATGCTTCTTTTATCAAACTTATAACCAACACTTCAGCTCTTTGTTGCTTCACTCCTTATGCAACAACATCACCAACAACACTTAAAAACACACAAGCATTCTTTCCTCTGGCTGACTCAACAAGTCGTAACATACTTGCTGCCACAAAAAATGCAGCAACTTATTTCTCCCTATAAAAAATTTCTTTGTTGATCCTAGAAGTCTTCAACTCTTCCCGGATTCCTGAATATTCTTGTGCTCTCACTGTGATCACTGTGCATTATCATTCCTTCTCTAATCACTTTCAACACAATTCCCCTACCTCAACGAGGTTTGCTGACCTCTCGCTCAAAGGATCTTTCAATCTTCTGAGTCGAATTGACTATTCGGGCTCGTGAATGAATACAAAACAATTATACATAGGTCTCCTTTCCTTCTGTGTGCAGGTCCTGACAGACCTGCAGGATATTCCTATGTGCATCCAAAACTCCAAGTTTCAGGTGCTATCCCATTTTTCATTAGTCCATTCCTTCATAAGACCCTGGGCTATGACCTTATGTAAAACTGTGATTATGGGCATGGGAAAGAGTGGTTTTAGGACAACCTGTTTTTCACCCCATAATTCACTTCCAACTGCCACACATCACTTTGTTAAAACTGTGGTATGAATTACAGCCCACTCTCAGATTTTTAACATTCGAGCAAGTTCTGGCCCCGCAATCCAACTCGTATGTCGATCTCCAATCCCTTGGTGATGATCTGCGATCAACGACTGCTATCTATCCTCCCTTTTCTACCTTCTTTCCTCCTTCCACACTCGATCCCAAATCTACAAAATATGTCGACATGTAGCTCCCTTCCAAATCAACGACTATGGTTGATTCTGGCTCTCCATCCCTTGGGAGTTTCAACTCTCAACTATCTTCTTTTCCCCGTATGACAATATTCCGAAGTGGAAGATATAATAACACCTGTCCTCAACAATCGGATGGTTTTGATGAACTCCAACTCTCCAGCCTTTGGTAGTTCTCATGTCTCCACACACACAAATATCCAGAGTGAATTTTACCAGAGTGACAGATCTTCTACCATGCGTCCTCTCAAAATCCACGGACCTGATTCTCTTCGAGACTTCGGCTCTTTCCGACCAAGACAAGATGAATGGTCCTTCGACCTCCTCCTCGATTAACGATCGAGATCTCCTTCAGGACTTCACCGCTTTCATCCTCTTCTTTCCTCCAGAGTGCTCCGTAATCAGAGTTCCAGATCTGGCACCATGCATCCACTTTCATATAAACGACCAAGATTTACTTTGGTTGTTTCTCCTCCTCCTTGTCCACAAACTTCTGAAGTTGTGGATCTTACGCCACATGTCCTCCTTGACGATGGATAGTCCCAAATCACTTTGGGACTTCGGAACTTTGGCAAGTCCACTACTACTATGCACACAAGGGTTAAGTCTCATGTTCTTACCTTTAGATCCAATGGTTTCTGGTCCTTCATGCTCAGACCTAACAGATGGGATCCGTTCCTCTTCTTTTCGCTTCCTTTGTTCTATTGGACATTGATCTAATGGTCTAGGCTCCTCCCCACAACTGATCTGATGGTTGTTGTCACTCCTCCTCCTAAGATTTTGACTTCTTTCACCTTGAAATATTTTGTTAGTGTTCAAAGGCTTCGGCCTTTGACCTTTCTCCTATGAGTCCGCCTCTTGGATCTCATCTTCTCTCTCATAATAATTATCTCTTCTGAGCTTTAGGACTTAGAATGAGTCTATCTCCCATGCAATCCTTGTGTTATCTCTTCTGATCTTTAGGACTGAGAATGAGTCTGTCTCCCATGCACTCTGTTAGTTTTGGAAGTCACCTCTAGATTGTAGCAGAGGTAATCCCAAGACCCATCAGTTTATATGTCACAGTAAATAGTTTGAAGGGTGGTCTAATGGATGCGATCTCAAGATTATATCGTTTTAACTCAGAAAACTAGGTTGGGATGCACAGATAAGTGAGGTATTGATCTAACTTAAGCTAGTAAGTTTGTAAAGTGATGAGTAGGTAGAAGAAACATGAAGAAAACGTGAAAGTATGTTCTGGACATCTGGTCTTCCAACATCCTATGGAGGAAAAGTCTTAGATACAATATCCTCTTGGATCCAAAAATTTAAAAAAAAAATTGAAAACGTTGGAACAATAGATATAGTCAAACCTACACTATACTACAGTCACAACACACGACTAGATCATCCATGCCCAAGCTTTTAGAGTCAGAAGCCAAGAAATGAAAGGAGGAGTTGGTTGCCATTAAACAAGAAGTCTTGAATAACCGTCATAACCAGAGAACCAGAGGCATTGTTAAAACATTAAAATTGGGAGCGTATCTCTACCATCGACACTAACTGAAATTGAGAACAACTCCTAAATAATCAAAACCGAATCACAACAACAATTTATAACTATTACATTAAAGGTGTTACATCTGCATGCCTCCTGTCAGACTGAGCATGTAGTCTCTGGCTAGTCGTGAAATTCAGTCAGACGCAATTGCATTCCAGAACGGGGCTGCAAGTGAGTTGACCAACTGAAATTCCCTTTCCAGACTTTCCATTAATGGTGAAAACAATGTCCAACCACCAACAACTACTTTAATAATCGCTTCCTCGGGATCTGGGAGGCTCAATTTAGCTCTGCATTTGTAGGACATGGCAGCCTTCCCTTGGTTGTCTACTACTTTTTTGAACTGCTACAAGGGGACCTAGATGGTGGACATGGATCTGATAGGTACTATGGCACCATTGACATGGAGGTGAGACAAGAGGCACCCACGTAGACGAACTTGGAAGATGGAAGGTGATTAGGAAAGTACGAGTGGCAGAAAATGTGGGTGTTGTGTTGGGACAGGACAACGATGAAGTGGCATGAGGTGATGATGTGGGGGGAAGAGGAAAGTTCATGGTAGTAGACAGGATGGGGATCATCTTCCCAGGAGTAGGTGAGTGGTAGAACACCTGGAAGGAGGTGATAAGCGGGAATGATAAGGGGACATGGTTTGATGATGAGTGGAGGACAGGTGTACCATAATGAGACGAGGAGGGAGAGTGGGCAATGTGATGGGTAGAGGTGAGAGACATATTGGGAGACAGATGTCAGTGGGAGGTGGGAGCGGTAAGAGGTGGCGGTAAGCAGTCTACTCAGAGGGGGTAGTCAGCGGTAAGAGGTTTTAGGCGGGTGGGTCCGAGTTAAGGAGAGGACGACACATTAGTGGGGGCCCCACAATTTAAAACCACCAAATCATACCCACCCCTTCATTAAAGGCAGAATGTTGGGGAGGGTTCGATATGGCTATTGCACCATAGATCTGGGTGCATGGATCTCATCTACCCAGATCTACGCGCCACTTAGTGTGACGTGTCTGCGCACACAAAACTTAGCATAAGTGGGTTTTTAACCCATTCCTTGCCATTTTTCTGCCAAAGGGGTCCATTCCTTAGGAAAAAACCCCCCGACCAAATTAATGTGATAACATTAGGCTCCATGGGGGATGGCTTGCTCCCTGTGACATGCCAAGAACTCTTATACAGTTTCAGTGCCTTGTTGTTGGTTTATGGAGTCACTTATAAAACAAAAAACAAAGGAAAAACAATATTTACAAATACATGGGGGCCACTTATGGCTCAAATAAATAACTTCTTCATAAAATGCCCATTTATAGGGCCACCAAAAACTTCATCGCCCTCCGAATTCTGCAACCTGTAGGTATTATTTGAAATTATCTCAGAAACTTTGAAGGGACCAATCCAGAGGGCTTCAAATTTATTGTGCTTTCCCTTATCTTGTCTGGGTGCATCCCATTTAAGTACTAGATCTCCCAACTAGAAATCTTATTTTCTCATATTTCTATCAAAGGCTTTCTTGATCCTCTATTGATGGTCATGAGCTTTATTCATCACCTTCTCTCTAGTCTGTTGGGATTCTACCAGTTGATGAATTCTTATGATCATATCGTCATGCTCTCCTTGATAACCCTAAAAGAATTTCGCTACAGGTAGGGCCAGCTGAGAAGGAAAAACTACTTCAGTCCCATATACAAGTTGAAAAGGAGAGATGCCCAAAGACCTCTTTGTTGTCACTCGATCAACCCACTGAGAAAATTTTATCTTTGAATCCCATGCCTTCTTATTGTCCTCTAGTAGTCTTTTGATAATCTTAATAAGGATTTTGTTACAAGATTCTACTATTCCATTGTCTTGGGGATAATAGGGGGTAGAGAGGATTAATGAAATCCTAAACTTCTCACATAATTTGATCAATGGCTCAGACTTGAAGGATGCATCATTATCAGTGATGATTCTATTCGGACAACCAAACCTTACAATAATATCCTCTAGGAAACCAATGATCACTTTGTGAGAGGAACTCCTTGTGGGGATAGCTTCTATCCACTTGGTGAAATAATCCATTGCAGTCAAGATCCACCTGTGCTGACGACTTGAAGCAGGATGAATTTCTCCAATAAAGTCTAGGCCCCATTGTTGAGAGGGTCCTCAAGCTACCATAGGCTTCAATGGTCGGGACTTGAGTTGCTGGTTTCCAGAGAATTTTTTACATTTGATGCAAGCCTTAATTTTCACATAGACATTAGTGAATAAAGTGGGCCAGTAGTACCCATCCCTGAGAATTTTGTAAGTTGTCGTCTTCCAGAAATGGTATCCCCCACATAGGTTTTCATGGAACTCAAACATAACTTTTTGGGCCTCTTGTGGGTCTAGACATCTTAGAAGCACTCATAGAGGGTCTATCCAATGCAATACCTGGTCGATAAGGCAATATCTAATTGCTTTCAGATTTAAATCTCTTTCCTTGATCCTTCCCATACCATCAGGAGTTCTTAATTCTTGCAGAAAATATATAATATCTTTATACCAGGTGCATTCTACCATTGGAGGGTTTCCCTGAGGATTATTATCAGGTAGCTTAGCCTACTGATATTTTGATTAAGTGTTGATAAAATTAACCCCCAAAGATTTACAATTAGATTCAGCCAACAACTTGGCTAAACCTTGACCTTTAACTAATTTGGTGAGTTTTATTTCCAGATCAAATTCAAGGGTCTTGGAAATCCACTTGCTCCTTCTCCCATCTATGTCAGGCTGAATGAGATTGCTCCTTCTCCCATCTATGTCAGGCTGAATGAGAATGTCCTTCATAGATGTTGAAGGAACATATGCAGTAATATTTGAATGAAAAACATAGACTTTGAAAGATTTAAGAGCCTTCACCAAGGCATAGGCCTGTTTCTCCATGATGTCATATTTTTCCTCTGCATCTCTTAATGATTTACTGAAAAAGGAAATAGGTTGCTCCAACCCTTCTACATTTTTCTACAATAAAACACCTACCACTATATCAAATGAAGTGAAAGGAAAAATCATAAAATCCTTGGAATAATTAGGACTGACAAGCAGAGGTGCCTCAATCAATGCCTTCTTGATATGGATAAAGGATTCTTAGGATTCAACAATCCATTTTACTTCGTTTCCCTTTCTGAGCATGACTGTGATACGCTTCACCAGTTCAACAAAATTTGAAACAAATCTCCTTAAGAAAATAATTTTTCCCAGGAAGGATTGAACCTCTTTCCTGGATCTTGGGAGTGATAGGGTTTGGATTTCTTCCCCCCTACTGGGATCAATTATGAGGGAACTCCCTCAATTGATATTATGTGCCCCAATAATTTCCCCTCCTTCATGGAAAGTAAAGACTTCTTGGGATTTAGGGAAAGATCAAACCTTCTACACTTCATGAATACCTTCCTCATATGTTGGTGATGCTCCTTATCATATCTGGATAAAACTATGATTTCATCCAAATAGATGACTACAAACTTATCCTTCTCCCCAATGAAGGCGATGTCCATGGCTCGCTCAAAGGGTGCTCCTGCGTTCATTAATCCAAAGGGCATCTTGGCATACATGAATGTTACCCAAGGAGTGGTGAAGGCTATCTTTTTCCTGTCTTCAGGCAAGACAGAGATCTGATTGTATCCATAAAATCCATCAATCATGGAAATCCTAGATGCACCATTTACCCTCTGCAATATGTGTTCCATCTTTGGCAGCGGGTAATTGTCCTTCCTAGAGCTCCTGTTCAGATTTCTGAAGTCAACATAGAGTCCGATTTCTCCACTCTTATTTCTCACTGGGACCAGATTGGCTATCCACTCAGAATATCTCAAAGGCACAATAATCTGAGCATCCAAAAGCTTCTTCACCTCCCTTTCGATAATAGGCAACAACATAGGATTTATCTGTCTCAACTTCTGCCTACATGGATTGGCTTCCTCCTTCAGGGGAATATTGTGCTCAATAACACTAGTGTCATATGTCCCAAGGTCTTTGTAGGTCCAGGAAAACACATCAGTGAATTATTTTAATAACTCAGCATACTCGGCCCTCTGCTCCCTTGACAGGTTGCTTGACATCTTGAAAAACTTTGGATCTTTCTCTGTGCCAATATTACACTTAGTCACATCAGCCTCCTCATTTGAAACTTTACCCTTCACTACCACATCGTTTATATCAAATAATATTTCCAAAGGAACTAGTCCCTTTGGGATGTGATTGCCTGGCAATTGGAATATATGATGATCAACAATATTCCTCAGGAAAATATCATCATGAGGACCCACTCTAGAGTCAGAATCTTGATCAATGTGCAACGCTGAAAATTCATCAACTGTCTCAAGAATATTTTTGATCTCGAGATCATCCTCAAACACCTTCAAATGCTTGACATTGTCAGGTATAGAGGGCCTGTATTTCACTTCTACATCATACCTAAGTTTAGGAGGTAGAGGGACTCAAATTTCTTTCCAAGGCAGCCAAAGAATCGGACAATGTATTTTCCTCTATTGGGATGAATGAAATGTTGAAGGCAGAGAAAAAACTATCAATCAGGTCCCCCACTTCATTTCTGTAACTTCTGAGTTGAGGGTGTTTGGCCTGGTAAATATTTATGATCTATTGAAGAATTAACTCAACATCGCCAAACACTGTTAACTCTTTAATCCTCATGTATTTTGCAGCTCTCAAGCCCAAAACCAAAGCTTCATACTCTGCCACATTATTGGTAGTTTCAAATTTTAATTTGTATGACAGATATATGGTTTCATGAGTAGGGGAACCAAAGACCACTCTAGCACCAGCTCCTTCCCTATAAGAGGCTCTGTCAAAGAAAATTTTCCAAACAGGGGTAATTGGAGGAGAATCTTCACAGAGGGTGAGGGATTGCTTCCTGATTTTAAGGGGGGACTCAGGAGCATTAGTGAGTTGTAACAGGCTGTATCCCAAATCAGTATCCAGAGAGAAAATAGGGTGATTTGTGGGGTCATCTTCATCACTGATAATGTAGGCCAACTAAGCTTCCCTGTACAGTCTCCTATGCTCCCCTCTGAACACTGGAATGGTAGCATATGTGAGTTCCATTTGTAATGCTCTCCCAAGCCTTTTTATCCAAGATCTTGACAATAGCATGCCAAAATTGGGAGGAACATCAACCACCATGATATCCATGACCACACTTTTCATGGGCAGATGAAACAAAGTTACCATCAGGTCTTTGATGACCCTAAGACATTGCACCCTCCTTGAATCAAAAGAGTACAAATCATGATAAGCGAATATCTCAAGGGGACAATGATTTGGGCATCTAACAACTTCCTTACCTCTTTCTCCATGATAGGCAGTAACATTGGATTTGTCTGTCTCAACTTCTGCCTAAATGGTTTAGATCCTTCCTTCAGTGGGATCTTGTGCTCTATAACACTGATGTCATATGTTCTCAGGTCTTCATAGGTCCATGAAAACACATCAACGAACTCCTTTAATAGCTTAGTATACTCGGCCCTCTGCTTCTTTGACAAGCTATTAGACAACTTGACAAACTTTGGATCCTCCTTTGTGCCAATATTGCACTCAGATACATCAACATCCTCATCTGGCCTCTTAGCTTTTATTGCCACATCATTACTGTAAAAAATCCTTTCCAAAGAAACCAATCCCTTTGGAATGTGATTACTCGGTAACTGCACAATATGATGATTAGCAATTTTGTTCCGAAAAACATCAGCATGGGGATCCATGTCAGACTCAGGATCTTGATCAATATGTAATTCTGAAAACTCATCAACAATCTCTAGGAATATTTTGATTTCAATATCATCCTTAAACACTTTCCAATGCTTGACATTGTCAAGTATGAAGGGTCTATACTTTACTTCTACATCATATTTGAGCTTGGGCAGCAAAGGATCTCTGAAATTTCTCCCTGAAATAGCTAGGGAATCAACCATAGTGTTTTCTCCTCTTGGAATAAATGATATATTGAAAGCCAGGAAAAAACTGTCAATGAGGTCCCATGTTTCATTTTTGTAACTCCTAAGTCACGGGTGTTTGGCCTGATAGATATTTCTGATCTGTTGAATAATCAGCTCGACATCCCCAAACACAGATATTTCTTTAATTCCCATGTCCTTTGTAGCCCTTAAGCCCAAAAAAAGAGCCTCGTACTCTGCCACATTATTAGTAGCTTCAAATTCTAACTTGTATGACAAAGATATAGTTTCCTGAATAGGGGAAACCAAAACTACCCCAGCACCAACACCACTTTTAGAGGAAGCTCCATCAAAGAATATTTTCCATACATAAGTAAGTGGGGAAGAATATTCATGGGGGTTAATTGGCTTCTCTCTGAGTTGGAGAGGAGCCTCAGGGGTGTTGGTGAGATGAAACAAACTGGATCCCAAATCGATATCCAGAGCGAAAATAGGGTGATTGGTGGGGTCTGCCTCATCACTGATGATGTAGGCCAGTTGAGCTTCTTTGTACAGTCTTCTGTCCTCCCATCCAAAGACTGGAATGGTAGCATATGTGAGGTCCATTTGTAGTGTTCCCCCAAAACTTTTAATCCAAGATCTTGACAATAACATGCTAAACTTGGGAGGTACATCAGCTACCACGATATCCATGACCACACTTTTCATGGGCAGCTGAAACAAGGTTATCACCAGATCCTTGATGACCCCGAGACATTGCACCCTCCTTGAATCAAAAGAGTACAAATCATGATAAGCTTTTGTGACTTCCATCCCGAGTTCTTCCATGACTGTTTTGGGCATGAGATTATGGGAAGCCCCTGAATCCACCAGACAATTCTGCAACACCTTGTCATTTATGTTCAGTTATGTGTAGAAGGGAGGGGATGACTCATCTCTATCTTCCACCATAGGACCTAAGATGATTTCTAGATTTTCATCTTGGATATTTACTGATTCTATGGGATGGCAAGATGGCTCAGACTGCAACAGCTTGGAGAGGGATTTATTGAAATCTTCATGCTTAATCAGCTCTGAAAGGTGCACATGGATTCTGATCTTTTGGATTTCATGATCAAAACTAAAGGAGGAAGTGGACCTCAGAATTTCTCTCACCTCTGAGATAGGGTCTTTAGCTATTGGTGAGGGATTCTGAGCTTTCTTTTCTTTGCTATTGTTTATTTTGTCTTTAGTAGGCTTCTCTGCTATGGAAGGATGATCAGGGATGTCATACTTCCCTTCTTTCTTCTTAGACTAGAGGTTGTAATTATTGGGACTGTTATTGGCCTTCTCCCCCTTACTCAGCTCATTTATTTGACTTTTCATGAGGGACTCCTCATAGGCAGATTGAGTTAAGTGGGGAAATGGGGAGGTGTCTCCAATACAATGGATTTTAGGGTCAAGCTCTTCTTCTTCCCTTTCTTCATTATTCACAAGGTTGTTGTGAAGAGGGGTTTGAATTTTCTGATCATTCTATCTCTGTCCCTTTATTCCCTTGGCATAATCTAAGGAGCATTGTTGTTCAGCCTCCTAAAGTTTCCTTTCTTATCAATGTTTTGGGGATTTTTGTATGTCTTCTTCCCTTTTGTTCTCATATTCTCCATCTATGCAGACAGGGACTTTACCATCTTGGTTAAATCATCTACTTGAGGGTGATATGCAGAAGAACCAGAGGTTGAGGCCTAAGATTTTCCTCTCCCTCTGTATTTGTCAGCTTTGTTCCTAAGTTTGTCAACTGCCAATACATTGGATTCTACTTCTAGGGATGCATCTTGCATATGAGCCAAGGAAGTATCTCTTATTCTACTTCTAGGGATGCATCTTGCATATGAGCCAAGGAAGTATCTCTTATTTCCCTGACCATGAGGTAGAAGTCAGGGTCAAAAGAACTAGCATAAGTGATTTTGGCAGAGGATTCGATAGGCTTTATCTCGGTAGGGATTTTATTGTACATATTTTTGAATCGTTTGGAGAAGTCAGAGACTGATTCTCCCTCTTTTCTCTTCAAGGACCCAAACTCTATGATATAATACATAAAGTCTTTTTTATCCCCCCACTGCCTTAATAAGGCATCATCTAGAGCCTCAATCCCAACAATGGATCCAAGAGTCAAGCCTCTGAACCACTTTCTAGCCTCACCATCCAAGCTCTGGACAAAGACTCTCATCCAAACATCTTCATTTTCAATATTTAGATTATCTGCATAATTGTAGAAGGTAGAAAGGTTCTCTTCAATAGTTATGTCTTCTTCCCCAGTGAACTTGGGCATATATTTCAAGTAATATCCAACAAGGAGAGCATTCATGGGCCTCAGTAAGACCAGGGGGGCATATCTTGTAGCCATTATGGCATCCATTATGTTCCTAGGAGGATTATCACCTACCATAGGGATGTGAGGTGGAGGAGAACTAGGAGGTGAAGGTGTTAGAACAAGGGTGTTTGGAACTGATCTTCCAAGAGGAAAGGGAAACAATAGAGGATTTGGAGAAAAATCTAAAGGGCTTGAGGGAACAGGGGTCTCTCCTTCTGTAATAGTGGAAATATGAATAGGAGGAGGAGGGGTGAAGCCCAGGGTAGGTAAATCTTCTGAGGTGCTGGGTCTAAACCATGGTATAATTTCAGGGGAGAGTGGAGTGACAAGGCTTTCTCCCTCCAATCCCAGACCAGGAGGGGAAAACTCAGCAGGAACGCTCCCAAAATTTAAAGTTCGGGAAACTCCAACAAAAGGTATAACAAAAGGTTGAAAAATAAGAAATTGGAGTTCCTATAGGATAGTGAAAATCATCATAAATACATGGTTCAGAAGTAGAAGTACTCCCTCGAAGGGCCTTTCCCTTTCTGATAATTTTCTTTGAGTCGATTTCAGGTGTTTCTAAGGGCAGTTGGGGATTCAACCTCGTGTGTCTTCCTCTGGAAGCCACAACTGAAACAGTGGAGTCATCAGTGGATTAGCCTTACTCTGGAAGCCACAACTGAAACAGTGGAGTCATCAGTGGATTAGCCTTAACGGAGTCACCACAGTGGAGTCTTCAGGTGCATAGTCACAATATTGATGTACTGGGCTCCGATGCACCTTCAGAACCAATAAGCTTTAATGTTCAATCCCAGGGAAAATATTCAACTTTGTCCCTAACAACAGTGCTAGAAATGTTAAAGTTTAAATTCATCCCTAGATTGCAGCAGAGGTAATCCCAAGACCCTTCAGTTTATATGTCACAGTAAACATTTTGAAGGGTGGTATAATGGATGCGATCTCAATATTATATCGTTTTAACTCAGAAAACTAGGTTGGGACACACAGATAAGTGATTTCTTGATCTAACTTAAGCCAGTAAGTTTGTATAGTGATGAGTAGGTAGAAGAAACATGGCCAGTAAGTTTGTATAGTGATGAGTAGGTAGAAGAAACATGAAGAAAACATGAAATTCTACTCTGTATGTCCGGTCTTACAATAGCTTGTGGACGAAAAGTCTCAGATACAAGATCCTCTTGGATCCAAAAACTTAAAAAAAAACTTGAAAACGTTGCAACAACAGATATAGTCAAACCTACACTATACTATAGTCACAACACTCAAGTGGATCATCCATGCCCAAGATTTCAGAGTCAGAAGAAAAGAAATGAAAGGAGGAATTGGTTGCCATTAAACAAGAAGTCTCGAATAACCATCATAACCAGAGAACCAGAGGCCTCGTTAAAAAATTACAATCGCGAGCATAGCTCTACCATCGACACTAACTGAAATTGAGAACGACTCCTAAA
>CBVK0100190673.1:0-11879 GCA_900067695.1 Picea abies | reverse complement strand
CCTCTTCTTTCTCTCACAGTCTCCTCTCTCAGAATACAATATTCACCCTCATACCTAGCTGCAATACATTTCCCTCATAAAAGAGGGTTTCCTTCTAGGGCAAAAAACCCTAACATAATCTCTACTGTTAGATCTGCGACCTTATAATGAACGGCCTAGATTTACAATGAAATTACAATATACTTTTATAAGGAAATTTTTTCTTCGGGGGCTTCGCCCCCGAACCCCTGCTGGGGGCCCACTTGCCCCCAAACCCCCCAGCCAGGGGGATGGACCCCGTAGAGGGGGTACCCCCCCTCTGCACTCCCCCGCGTGGAAGAGTGTACATACTTCTGGGGTGTAAATACTTCATGGGGTATAGACATGGCTGAAAGCAAAGGACCTCTGCATCAGGAAGATAATCAGGCTCCACAACCAACAACATGGTATCAAAGCCTTTAGACAAAAGTTGAGACAAATCAATCCTATCCTCTTGCTAGTAATAGAAAGAGAGTTCAAGAAGCTTCTCGACAAAAATATTACTGTCCCACTTCGGTATTCTGAGTGGGTAGCAAATTTGGTACCTGTCAGGAAGAAAAGTGGAGAAATAAGGCTCTGTGTAGATTTTAGAAATTTAAACCGATCATCCCTAAAGGACAACTACCCACTGCCAAAAATGGATCATGTCCTGGAAAAAGTAGTTGGAGCTAACAAAATGTCTATGATTGATGGTTTTTCTGGGTACAACCAAATTTCTTTCCACGAAGATGATAAAGAAAAAACTGCATTCACCACTCCATGGGGAACTTTCATGTATGATAAAATTCCATTTGGTTTAATGAACGCATGGGCCACTTTCCAGAGAGCGATGGATATAGCTTTCATTGGTGACAGAGTTAAATTTGTTGTCATTTAATTAGATGATCTAACAATCTTCTCGAATTCTGATGTAGAACATTTGGTTCATCTCAAACAAACCTTTGAGAAAAGTTGAAAATTTGGTTTGTCTCTACACTCTAAAAAGTATCATTTTTCTATGTAAGAAGGAAAGATTCTGGGTCATATAGTTTCTAAAGATGGAATCAAGGTTGACCCCAAGTGAATTTAGGCTATCGACACAATAAACATTCTTAGAAACAAAAAAGAAATCCAGTCTTTTTTAAGAAAAATAATTTTTTTGAGAAGGTTTATCCCTAATTTTGCTGAAATTGTCAAATTAATCACATATATGATGAAGAAAGATAGTGAAATCAAATGGAACGCTGAAGCCAAAGAATCATTCGAACGAGTTAAGAAATCTATAAGCGAAGCTCTAGTATTAGCTAGTCCTGACTATACTAAAGAATTCCCGATCTTTTCTTTCACATCAGAACATACTATTGAAATTGTACTCCAAAAGAATGAAGAAGGTTTCGAGCAACCGATAGAATTTTTCAGTAAAATTCTTAGAGATGCCAAACTAAGATATGATATACTGAAAAAACAAGCTTACACGATGGTGAAATCTCTCAAATATTTCAAAACATATATACTGCATTCTAAAATAATCGCTTACGTGCCAACAAGCTCTGTCAATGATATCTTGGTACAACCATATAGTGATGGTAGGAGAGGTCAATGGTTAGATAAAATTTAGGAGTTCGATCTAGAAGTAAAACTGACTAAGCTAGTCAAAGTTCAGAGCTTGGCAAAATTGTTAGCAGAATCAAATTTTAGGGCACTCGAGATAAACCACCTAGAATCACATGAATATCTCCTAGACATAGAGGAAATTGATGATCAAACTCCTACAGTCCAGATAGAAGATAAATTTTCTTCCTCTAATTGGTATCAAAATATTGTTTCATACCTCCTCACCCTTCAATGCCCGAGTGACATGATCACATCCAAAGGAATAACGTTAAAGTTACACACAGTTAAATATTGTATTATTGAAGGTCAAATGTATTGGAAAGATCCTCCAGGTTTCTTTCTACGCTATTTAACAGAACCTGAAACAGAGAATGTCATAAATGAATTTCATGAAGGAGTGTGTGGAGGACATCATTCCTGGAGGGCAACAACATACAAGATTCTAAGAGACAAATATTATTGGCCAAAACTATTTACCAATGTGAATGCCAAGGTCAGAGCCTGCAACCCTTGCTAACTGTTCTTTGGTAAGAAAAAGATCCTTGCACTACCTTTAGTCATAACAGAGGCTCCTTTCCAACAATGGGGTCTGTACTTCATTGGAGAAATACACCCATTGTCAAGCACCCAACATAAATGGATTTTGACTTCTACCGATTATTTCACGAAATGGGTTGAATCTATTCTGACTCGGAATTCCACTGATTCAATAGTTATAAATTTTTTGGAGGAGAACATCCTATCCAGATTTGGCTACCCCCGGAAAATAGTTACGGACAATGCCCAAGAATTCAAATCTATGGAAATGGTAAACTTTTGTCAAAAATATAACATCATACTAGGACATTCGACAACCTACTATCCTCAAGGAAATGGGCTAGCTAAATTATCCAACAAAAGTTTGATGAATATAATCAAGAAAATTTTGACATAGAAAGAGAAAGCTTGTTACATTCATCTAAAGTACGCCTTATGGGAAAACCAAATCGGTACTAAGAAATCGATAGGCTTGTCTCCTTTTCAGATGGTTTATGGTATTGATGTCATCCTCCCCATCAATCTCACCCTTCATGTGATGAAGTTGTGGAAAGACGCAAAAGAGGAGACAAATGACGTTACGAGGAGTATAAACTAGATAATTGAAGTCCAACAAAACAGGGATGAAATAGATGACATAATTCAAAAATACCAAGATAATATGAAATCCCTTTTCGATAAAAAAAAAAGACAGGGAGTTTCTTCCCAGTGATCTAGTTTTAAAATGGGATGCCAGAAGAGAAGATGCATGAAAACATGGTAAGTTTGATCACCTCTAGTTCGGACCATTCATGATCGCAGCTATGGAGGGAAAGAATTCATTCCTACTAGAAAATCTCGATGGAAAAATGCTTGACGCCCCTATCAACGGGCGCTATCTAAAACCAGGGATGATTTTAGGGGCTAAATAATTTTCCATGGTTTTTCCAAAAACGAGATTCGCTATTTTAAAAATGATTCGCCCAAATTCTATAGGATAAAATTATTTTACCTTAAAAGTTGCCAAAATTTTATAAAAACTATATAAAATCCTTAGAAATTTGAATATTTTTACAAAAATATCACCAATCATTTATAGTTGCCATATGAAGGATTAGTAAGATTCGCCAAGGTTTCTTCATTTTAAAATAAATTTCCATCCTTAAAATCATCCTTGTCTAAAACATTTTATGAAATAATCTTGTTTCACATTACCATTGTATATATCGGTTTGGTTTCTCGTTTAATTTTGCAATTTCATTTTCTTTCTTTCACAAATTATCTAAATTTTAATTTCTCTAAATAAACCTATGTCTTACGCGATATAATAAAATCAAAATATAACATGTCTGTACTACATATCATTTCTATTTCTGTAGAATTTGCTAATTTTTCCTATCTTGGTCCCATGCATAATGCTTACTATTAGAAGAGAAATGAGAAGGTATCTGAATCCAACGCTCAGTTTTCAAAAGATTTGTTTTCTCTCAAAAAAGTTGATGAATTAAAATTTCTCTGATTAAGCATGTAAGTGGAATCCAAGGTATGAACTTGTATACTTAATATTCAAGATAAAATGCGAAAGAAATTCTATCAGACATGAACAAGGTTCCACTCACTCAAATATAATCACCTAATCAAAGATAAAAAAAAGTATACATCTGTAGGGTTTTGAGTCGAACGAAAATAAAGGAAAATAAAAATAAAAAGGACTTAAAAGAGAATCTTGAATAATCAAGAAGTGCACTTGTGCGAATGCTAAGCTTGGTTACGTCGGACCCCCCAAATCCTAGTTCTGTTTCCTTTTGCCTATCTTCAAGATTTTACCCTATTTACCTGGCGTTAAATCTTCATAGAAAGAAATAATTTTGCCTTGACTTAGAAAACTTAAAAACATATCTTCCAAACAATATTAGGTGAAAATCTTTATATTCCTCTAATTCTAATTGAAATAAAGTATTTCCAGGATAATCTTGATAACTTTAGCTCTTCTAACCGATTTTAATTGATTAATTCGCTCAAGGCCAATCCTTGGAAAATTAAAAGTTCCCATAAGATCTTCCCTATAGGAGAATATGTATTGAAGATCGGGAGAGAGTTGGTTCAGAGTACAATAAAAAATCATTGACAGACCTTCATTGTCAAATCTTAAGAAGATATCATCCCTGTATAATAAATACAAATTGATTTCCCCCACTTCAAGATTATAAAAAATATAAGACAGATGGTGAAAGGAAATTCATATAATGATTGCTCCCATCTAGTCAAAGACAAATGGTAAAAGGAAATTCATAAATCGATTTCCCCAATTCTTTCCAAAAGGGATGATGAAAGGAAATTTATGTAATGATTTCCCTGATCTCAATGAAATGCGAAATGAAAATTGAAGTGGTGAAAGGAAATTCAATGGGATATGTAGATAACTTCACCGGGGTACTGAACAAGCTCGCTGGCAGTGAAGAAATATCTATGATATCTATAAGTCTATCATACATGTACAAACATACTTTAATATCTAGTTCTCCTTCCGATAATATTTACATTCTGAACCGATAATGGATTCCCTAGATAAATTATAAAAGTTACTCAGCCTTGATGTGAACAAAATCGACCAAAGTCTGATATTTCGGTTAAAGTTGTTTTGATTATCTTAAGAAAATCTAAAATCAGTTTCAAAAAAAGGAAACTTGTTAATATCCTAGATTGAGGTAAATAATTGATTATGTTTCGAAGGTTTTCCGAGACTCGGTTGAAGTCCGATCTTTCTCTGAATGAATTTTTCCCCAAAGGTGTTTACTAGAAATACAGTGATGACTCCATTCACCCAATAAAGGAACTTGGTCTACTGTTCTTCCACGCCTCGCAGGGAGACGCGATCCCCTAATGGAGCCTATGTTGGAACATTTATAATCCTATAACTTTGAACTTTAAACCAAAATCATCTCTGGTTAAATAGTAACAAGGCACGTGTAATATTTACCATTGATGAAGTTCCTCCATTGATTGGACGATCCAAAGCTCTTTGGAGTTGTGGAACCGCTTGATTATTAAGTAACCAAATCACTAAAGGTCACTTCAGAGTTTCTCTCTTTGGGAATTTTGACAAGTCATGACTTTAAAAACCCCGAAACCCGAAAGAATCCATTATCACTCTTTCATAAACTTTCAAAGGAAATGAGGAATAATACGCATGTATCTTTCGAGTCTTCCCTGGGTTGACACGTGGCATCCATTTGTGACATTTTCCTCTGAAGATTCATACAAATATAAGTAACACGTGGCACCCCCTGGTCTCGACACATCATTTAAAATGATGCCACCCTCGACACATCACTACGGGTAACGACCATTCGAAAATATAATGATGAGCTAAATTTCAAATCCACGAAGCGACAAAATCCCAAAATCCCAAAATATTAAATCTTAATTAGTTAAGCTAATCTTGGTTAAAAGACAGTTAATAACTTCACACTTCGAAAGTTCTAATGTTTATCATCCATCACATCTTGAAGTCTCCGAAGTCTGAACTTCCAAAACACTTCAAACTTAAGCATGGTTAATTAAAGATAAAAAATGATTATCCAATAATTAATCATTTCACGGTTTCGGGTTTCGGGGATTCTATCTCGAGCTACTGTTAAAAATACTAAAGTCCGAATACCCAAAAACTCTTAAAGTTAAACATGATTAATTAATGTTTTAAAACAAGATTATCTCGCAATTAATCTTTCGTGAATTCGTGATTTGAGAACTTTCAAACCTATTTTATCCAAGTCCTCGATCACGAACCACCAATATTAATGGCATTAATAAGAAATCAATGACAATGATTTCAATATAGATTGCATATCGCCGCCTATATTCTCTTATTAAGGTAAATAAATTTATTGTTAGTAAAGGTATTATCAGATCAATGCGCTTGAGGTGAATAAGAATATTTGATTTTGAATTTCATTTTCGTTCTCGCAGAATAACAAGTTTTAGCCAACTGAGAAAGCTCATGTATTTCCCTGTAATAGGTAGCCCCATTCCGATTTCATCAATATCATGGCACTGTGAAATATGGCTAAAGAAGCTAGTGAGAGAGAAAATCTGAATACAGATGTTCTATGAGATACCTCGCCGAGGGCCATTGACACTGTGAAATCTTGGACACATGTGTTCGATATTCTAGAGCTTGAGCTCATACATTTCCCAGAGGATTCAGGTGAAGGTCAGATTCTAGATTCCTCTAGGATAGAGTATGAGGAGAAGAAACGTATCTACCAGCAAACAAAGAGATAGAGGAGAAGGCTAATGGAATTTTTCAGTTTTTACACATTGTAATCTTATTCAAAAATATTTACTATTTTTAAATTATGAGAAGTCCAACCGTTTGGGGTTGTGACAATTTTGTATAAATACATAGATTAAAGTGTTGGATTATTGAGAGGGGGGTGGGGGGGGGGGGGGGGTTGAATCAGTAATAGAGAAATAATAATCCTTTTTAACTAAATAATCCAAGTGTTATATCAATGTAGAATTATCATCCAATAATGAGCAATGAACAAATTAAGAATCAAACACATACACAGTACACCAATGTTTTACGTGGAAACCCAAAGCGAGATAAAACCACAAAATTCTTTTTCTTATATGTATTTAAGAATTACATTCATTGGAAGCACCAACTTCCTTTGTTTTCCAGCTGGAATTACATTCATTGGAAGCACCAACTTCCTTTGTTTTCCAGCTGCAGCTGCAAGGAGGCTCCAACCTCCTAGTTTCTCATGCCACAACCTGGGGGAAGCTCCAACTCCCCAATTCTTTCGATACAACCAGAAGGAGAATAAAACCCCCTATGTTCTTCGGCTACAACCGGAAGGTGGCTACAACCACCTATCCTTGCAATGTCCAACCACCCTGAAGTAGAAGTAGAATGTTGGAACCACTGTCACACTATCACTATGAGATATACTGCTATAAACATGTACCAATAAACCTGAACCATGCATCAACCATGCATCAAACTGTATCTCAACTTGTAATCAACCTTGCTGAATTCTAACTTATTCTAGAGAGAAACCTTGTAGAGTGTGCCCCGCATAGAATATTTGTTGAATCGATCTTAGAAAGCATCATCAAAAGAATTTATCCTCCCTTGAATTCCGACCTTATTTTCTTCACCTTCCTTCTAAAATTCGGCTTAGATATCCTTTGGTTACCTCAAACACCTATAGATATTCAATATTCTCAAGTGTGATGTAAAATGAGAGAGCCTTGCGTCTTATTTATACTCTCCAAGTAGCTTCCTTAATAGCATCTTCTAGGTCACTTTGCCCACCTTCCTTATTTTAGGGTTAACCCACTTCTAATTTGTCCATTAAATTTATTATTTAAATAACTTATTTTGTATTCACTTTGAATTATAGTACACTCATCACTTCACTTTATTATTTACCTTCTAAAATCTCTTAAACCATTTTGACTACTTCGACCTTTTGGGGCCACTAGATGACATATGAGATTCCTCCAACTTCGTAACGCCATAACTCTCAAACTGTGAGGAGTTATGTGATGTTCCACATACCACCAGAAATTCCATGACATGTACTATCCATATAGAATAGTATTCCTTGAAAATATATCAAAAATCATATCGTTATACATCAAACAAACTTGGCTCCATTACCCAAACCTGGGTTCTCCAACTTCTCAAGTCCATAACTCTCTAGCCATGAGGAGTTATGTGGCGTTCCACATACCACCGTAAATGACATGAAAATCACTATCCATATAGGATAGTTTCACTGGAAAATTAGCTGAGCTTCATATCATTATTCCACAAATAAGCATGGGTTCTCTAACCATACTTATAGGATAACTCAATCCGCAAAGCGTCTTCCCATGAGGGATTTCATCATAAGGGGAGAACTTTGGAGTTCATCCATTTGTACTTATTATCAGCCATGACAAGACAATAATGAGTCATCTTTACATCAAACAAAATTGGGTCCATTACTCAAACCTTTGTGCCACTGGGCTTTCTTCAAGGGTTGACATCAATGAAAACCAACCTTAATCAACAATCTCCCCCTTTGGCATTGATGACAACACTCTGATGCAATACTGAAATCATTTCATGCAATATTGAAGTCATATCACTCATGCTCCCCCTGGAACCATGCCTCTGTCCTCTACATCTCTATGACCATTGCTCCCCTTGGAATCATGCCTCTGTCCTATGCATCTAATAAATCTCCCCCCCTTTGTCATCAATGGAAAAGGTATCTTTCCATCCAGGGCTACTCCCCCTAATTGAATTGTCCTCTTTATGGTGCTTCCTCATGTACATATAATACATATAAGATAAGCATTCAAAAGCGTTCATTTTGGAGTAGAAAAAACTATGAGTCTCTGGCAAAGATACTCAAAGGCTTCCCATGGAAGTGGTTTTGTAAAGATGTCTGCCACTTGTTCTTTTGTACTCACATACTCAACTCTGATGTTCTTTTCTGCAACCTGTTCCTGTATAAAGTGATACTTGATTGGAATGTGCTTCGTCTTGGAGTGCATCACCGAGTTCTTTGAGATAATGATGACACTTGTATTATCACAATATATTGGAATGGGATAATCATACTCAAACTGTATATCTGTCAGAGTTTGTTTCATCGAAAGAACCTGTGTACAACATGTTACTGCTACAATATACTTTTCCTTAGATGTAGATAGGGATATTGATGATTGTTTCTTTCTTAGCTATGATACTAAAAACTCACCCAAGTAGAACGTGTCTCCACTGGTGCTTTGTCGGTCATCAATACAACCTACCCAATCTGCATCTGTGTAGGAAATAAGAGATAGATCCTTTCCTTTGGGATACCATAATCCAAACTCTTCCATTCCTTTGATATATCTGAAAATCCTCTTCACTGCTAACACATGTGATTCCTTTGGTGCTGCTTGAAATCGTGCCACCTTTCCAACTGCCTGCATTACATATAGTCTGGGTGCTGTCACATATAGTAGGCTACCAATCATTGACCTGTATTTCCTCTGATGTGTATACTTTGAATCATCATCTTTTCTTAACTTGCAACTGGGTTGCATGGGAGTGATAATTGGTTTTCAATCTTCCATTCCAAACCTCTTTAGCATTTATTTGATATTCTTGGTTTGAGAAATAAAAATTCCTTGGTTTCTTTGATGTATCTGAAGTCCCAGAAAGAAGGATAGTTTTCCAAGTAATGACATTTCAAATTCTTTCAACATATCCTTTGCAAATTTCTAGCTTAACCTGTCATCACCACTACCAAAAATAATATCATCAACATAAACTTCAATTAATAAAATATTACCTTGACTTAGCTTGATGTAGAGGTTGTTGTATGCACTTCCTTTTCTGAACCCTACCTGTTGTAGATACTTATCTAGTCTAGAGTACCATGCTCTAGGAGCCTGTTTTAGACCATACAAGGCCTTCTGTAATTTACACACATAATTTGTGTTCTCTGACGACTGAAATCCTTCTGATTGTTCAATGTAGACTTCTTATTCAAGTTCCCTATTCAGAAAAGCTGATTTTACATCCATCTAATACACTTTAATATTTTGGAGCATGCATAATCTAAAATAAAATGGATTTCTTCCATTCCGACAAATGGGGAAAATGTCTCTTCAAAGTCTATTCCTTCAATATGTGCATATCCTTTACATACCAATCTAGCTTTGTTCCTTGTAACATGTCCATATTCATTCAATTTATTCCTGAAAAGCCATTTTGTGCCGATCACATTCTTATTCTTTATTTGATCCAATTCTTCATCTATGGCCTTATTCCAAAATTCATCCTTGTTGGCTTCTTAAAATTTTTTTGGTTCAATTGTAGATAAGAGTGCTAGGTGTGTTTGTTCTGGTGAACAGAGTTTTCTTCTAGTCTCAACTCCTGCATATTTGTTTCCAATAATCTGATCTGAAGGATGATTCTTCTGTACTCGTCTGGTAGGTGTCTTTGGAGACACTTACTGAACTTGCTCTTCTGTTTCTGTCGGATTCTCTTCATCTTCCTCTTCGAATTCTTTTTCATCTTTTGTTTCTTCTTCAAAAGGTTGTTCCATTGATTCAATTTCTTCTTCCTTTGATTCTCGTCTACCTGTTTCATCAATTCTTACGTTGATGCTTTCCACAACTTTGTTCAATATCAGATTGTAACACTTGTATGCTTTCCTTGTACTTGGGTAACCAATAAGTACTCCTTTTTCCACACGAGAGTCAAACTTTCCCATTCTGCCATATTCTCTTTTGATGTAGAATTTGCTTTCAAAAACTCTGAAGTGCTTCACATTTGTTGGTCTTCCTTTCCATATCTCGTAGGGAGTTTTGTCAATGTTGTTTCTGAGAATTACTCTATTTTGAATGTGAACTACTGTATGCACTGCTTGTGTCCAAAATATATCTGTCAATTTGGAATCCATTAGCATTGTTTGAGCCATTTACTGTACTATCATGTTCTTTCTTTCAACAAATCCATTATGTTGAGGTGTCCTAGAAACGAAGACTTGCCTTTTTATTCCATGACTACTGTAGTAGTCCATAAATTCATTTGAAGTGAACTCTCCTCCATTATCATATCTCAATCATTTGATTTTTGAATCCATTTCATTTTCAATCATTTCCTTGTTGATCTTAAAGTTTTCAAAAGCTTCTGACTTATTCTTGAGAAAGAAAACTGCAGTCATTCTTGTATAATCATCAACTAATAACATAAAGTATTTATCACCTTTTAAACCCTTTTTTGTAGTTGGTCCAACTAGATCATTGTGCACAATTTCCAATGGTCTTGTCGTTGAATATTCCTTTGATTTGAACCCAGTCTTTGTTTGTTTTGCTTGTTGACAATGCTTGCATAAAGTGTTGGTTGGTTTTGTGATCTGGGGAATTTCTCTGACTACTTCTCTTTTGATGGCTTTGACAAGATTATAAAAATGTATGTGACCCATTCTTCTGTGCCATAGCCAACTTTCATATTCCTTTTCTAGAAAACACTTTTCATTTCCAATTTTAGTTAACACATATATGTTGCTTGAAGTTCTTGCAACTGTAGCAATCAATTTTCCCGAACCTTCTTTTCTTATCTCTCACTTTTGTGAATCAAAAGTAACTTTATGACCTTGGTCACACATTTGAATCACACTTAGAATATTATGTTTCATATCTTATACTAGTTGAAATTTTTCTTCCTTTGTATTCTTGTTCCCAATTATGACTATGCCTTTTCCAATGATTTTAGCTGAATCATCATTTCCGAAGGAGACCGATCCATCTCTTTCCTTTATTAATGTAAGAAACCTGTGTCTATCACCTATCATGTGTTTTGAACAACCACTGTCAACATACCAACCACATTTCTTCTTCTTAGCTTGTAGAGTGAGTGTGCATTCTTCATTGCTCTACTGATTTTGCTTTCTTATCCATGTCCTTTTCTGAGGTTCCTGTCTGTGTCTGTTGTTATTATGTTGCGATTCTATAGGAGGGGCTACCATTTTTCACTCTTTGGCCATGTGTCCAAAGTTGTTACATTTGTAACATTCCACTTCAGTGCGCAAATATTCAAACCTGTTGTAACTTCTTCTCTGTGTTTCACTAGACCTTCTTGGATAACCCTTTTGTGTATGAATTTCAAAGTTGTTTATGTTCCCATTGTTAGCTCTACAATTCACAACTTTATGTCCAAAATTATTACATGCATAACATAAACCAAAAAATATAGT